>QYTT01091223.1:26829-60109 GCA_006980735.1 Dasypogon diadema
AGACTGACCGAGACTAAATCTGGCAGCCGTCAATGAACACATTCTTGGGACACTTCGGTCCATTTCGGTCCATTTCGAAGCGTTATTGAACACAGAAAGTGGACCGAGGTCTCCTGGAAAAATCCAGTTTGCCTCATTAAACAGACCTATTATTTTATGTTAGAACTAATTGCCGGTAGGTGACGAACAACCGTCTCTTTCTGATGCCTTTCAGAGTATATTTTCCTCTCATTACCATTACAGAGCATATACATGTAATGCATACACAATTTTCACTGGGCAGCTATTATCTAGGAAAATCGATTTTAATAACTACTAATACTAGAGTCCGCAAGTATAATTCATAAGAAGCAATTTAACTAGGGCAAATCACAAGAGAATTTTAATAGGTTACCGTGTAACAAAAAGGCAGAGATAACGCTGTAATGGTCCACTCTTTAACAATAACAAGCGCTGTAAGCAATAAATTCTAAAAATCAATGCTTGCATAATTTACTAAAAACCTGAATAAACTCTATGCTTAGAATTTTTGAACAGGCATGCGGTATGTAGTTCAACAAAACGAGGAACTGGCATAATCTCAGGGAAATAATGCAACAAAACTTGATCAGCACTTTCAAGGTGACATGTTTCTGTTTAGAAACGTGGGATAAAGCTTCAGGATGTAAGCAGTGACAGTAATGAATGGTAAATTTTCTTGAAGACAATGCTACAATTTATCACGATTTATTGGAAATATGTAATAATATTTTTTGATTTGGCTGATCAGCTCAAAGTCTGAGTGTAAGCTCAACGGAGCATTTTTAAAGTAACCAATCATTTTACTCCGTTGCTTCGTTTAATGCGAAGATCAAAAGCTTTCCAAAGAAAAAACAATCTACCTAGAACCTAACCACTTCCATATCGCATGAAATTTTATTATAACACCCAACAAAGTGTTACATAATTTTAATTACGAATGAATTTTTTTAAAAACTGGGAAAACGACCCACCGAAGGTGATAAAGTTAACTTGTCATTACAGCACTAATTCTACATTTCAATAAAGAAGGAATAACAATACGAGTGACGGAATTATTAATTTTCTGGAAGAAGCTGCATCTAGATAATGTTCTTCTTTCATGTCGAAAGCGTCATCGGGACCTATAGGCAGATGTGCAAGTACATCAGCATTTCCACGCTCGTCGTCATAATATCACACTTATCAGTTTTAATCTATCACACCTTACATCTTGGAAGTATCAACCCTAATTGCAGGGTATAAAATTAATTTTGATAGACCCTGAGGAGCTGTTAATTTAGCGATCAGACGTTATAAACAATATCGCAAATAAATGCCTATTTATAGCAATATCGAGCGACCGTTTTCTAATATTATGCTCTCGAAACCGACAAATCGACAAATAGCAATAATTTCCCATAAATTTTAAAATTAATTTTTGGCATTTCCTTACCTTTTCCTCTCCTTATCTTTACGAAAAAGTTTTATGGAGATTCAATCTGGAATAACTCATATAATAAAGCATAAAATGTCACCAGAACGTTATGAGTTTTCGAGAAACCATTTAAAAAACTGGACCTATTTCGATAAGGATTAAGTCATATATAGTCGACATCAAAATGCATCGATTTGAGCCAGAACGAAGTTGATAGCATAATTATTATAGTTTCAGAAATATCTTAAAATTGATTTTTCAGCTGTTTTGATAAACTGAGAAACGATTGAACCGAATTTAATAAAAGGCTCATATTAGGACGGACATACTACATTGTCCGCGTTGGAAAAAGTCCAAAAGAAAGCATTTAAGCTCATTGGCGAAGAGACGATTACCTGTAAAATCGATTCTTTAGAGCATCGACGCAATGTCGCTTGTCTTACTCTCTTTTATCGCTATTTTAATGGGCATTGTTCCAACGAAATCTCCGGTCTGATTCTTTATGGAGCAATTACTACGCGTGATACCCGCGCATCGAGCGGATCCTCGTCCTTGAGACAAGGCCCAGCAGAACAGTCAAGATTCGAGATTCCTTCCTGAGTGGAACTTTACGAAAGTGGAACAGATTACCATCTTCTGTTTCCCCCCATTGACTATAAACCGTTTCCGCTGAACCTCCTAATCCCTTTTCCTCGTCCCAACTTTCTTTTCCACTAAGACTGTGCGTAGCATCATAGGGTATTCCCTGAGCTTCGGCTGCACCGCAAAAAATACATATACTACTATTTGGCTATGTAAAACTTTTTCAAGTACCTTCGACAAGAATGGTAGGAATAAAATAGGACGTTAGTCAATGGAACAAGAAGGCTATCTCTGAATAGGAATTGCTTTAATGGATTTCCAACAGAGTAGAAAAGATGACCGCAGAATAACATTATTAAAAACATGTGTAAAACTACGAATAATTACACAGCGTTCAATTTCCCCAACTTATTCTTCGTGAAATAGTGTGCACTGTGGACAACTTGTAGCTAATATTTTAAGTCTCATTTAGTAGTACTCTTAAAATTTAATTAGGGAGTACCCTTAAAAACAGTGGGTTATACATTAAGACGTCGCTGATGTGAAGCCCATCGACGTCTGCTATTGGCCACGAATTTTCTACAAACAACAGAGTAATTACCAGAAGCTACTGCACTGGTTGTATCAACAAATAAAGGGTTCCTGAGTACAGGGTATACTTATAATCAGTAAGTTACGTTCAATATTGGTCAAAACACCTCTAAGTTTCTCATCTGCGGCTAAAACCTTTAAGAAGATTATTATTAGCCAGGACCGTACAAAATGAGATATATTAATGATATCTACAGTGCGGATTACATGAAACACCCAAAGCTGTCGACCTTGAACATTTTGGAGATTCAAATGTCTAGCAACAATACGATTGATCAAATTTCTACTACAAGTACAAATGTTACCGTATGCATGGGAATTCTCTGAACTATGAAAAAATTGACCTGCGAGTTATCTACAAAACTTAAACAATGGGGATGTGAAACAAAGTGCTAAACAGATGGATTATTCAACAAGAATGAAGCTTTGATTCATAGGGCGTCTTCTAAATCTTTGCTGCGCCATATAAAGTAGAAGATCGTGCGTTTAATATGAACAGAACAGAAAGCATAATAAGGGATTTGTGTTACTCGTTCTCAAATATTTCCAAAAACTTTAGATGAGATCACAGACATCAAGCATAGCAAATACACTATATTGCACGTATAGGTCAAATCAAACATAGGTACCTCCCCACGAATGGGTTGAATCTTCATCGACTGGAGAGTATTAGATTGGGAATGCTGTGGGTATTTGAATTTTTCGCCAATGATTAATATACTCGTCTTACGATTACTTCTCTCTTTATACTATCGCTGAAGCGCTGACGCTGACTGCTGAAATTTCAAGTAAAGAAATCTTTTCGTTGATATGAATGTAATCTCAAAAAACTCAGTCAAGTCAAGAAACTTATCGGGCCGAGTCCGATTTCAGTATCTACCAAAACGGCAGACGGAATGGTAGTAGCTAGCTATAGCGATTACTCTTCGGCGTTTAGCATCTATTTGTGGCGTGTGTAAAAAAGCACGCGGGTAATTCGTTACTGTAGTCCCGCTCATCTTACTTAACCGGTTTTCAACAAAAGAAGAATTTTGTGAATTGTGCAGTTGAAGTGAGTCAGTGAAGAAAAAAGTAATTCACCGGAGGAACACCAACCAACCATTATACATTCAGTTTTGTGCACGTCAGCTGCCCACTTAACAAACATATTACACGATGGATTATGTTATAAAAATTTACAAAGACTGGAAATTGCACTCTGAGGTAATTTTACACCGTCTTCTTCTAACGTCAAGAGAAAGCTATCTGTTTGCTCAGCGGCAGCGATAGCATATTTTTTGCAGTACTTGTTTCCTCATAATTAATCCGTGATGATTCCTGCTCTTTTAATAGGGGTCTTCTTGCTGTTGGACGAAAAGTTAGCATTTATTGTTGTCGTTCGTATGCTAAACCCGCATGTCAACACTCTGTTGATCTTATTAATCTGTCGTTCACTCGCGGAAATTATGATGATAACCGAAAAGTCGTGAGAATGCTTATCAGTTGTCGAAGCTTCTCGGCCGAACAATTTTTTTTATTGTCTGGTGTCATTAATGCAGAGGCTCGCTGAAAAGTCTCAATTCCTTTGCTTCACGAAAAAAACGGTTGGCAGCCTACCACTTATCGCTTAAAACAAAACGCGCTAGTAGTTTATCAAGTTAATTACAGGACTTCAATGTTGTCTGCCTTCTGATTTCATATCAATATCAAGCGATTAGTTAATTATCAGAAAATTGAATTTTAAATGCCTTTTAACTTGCCATTGTCAATTCGTATTCGTTGACACAAAAATTCATCGTAAATAAAGAACCGAAAAATGCGATTCAAGGTAACACGGTTGTCGCGATTTGTGAGTGACAGCGGCGTTGCGATGAAAGTTAGAACAATCTGCAGTTTATGAAAAAAAAAAATTGCCTGCGTCATTGCATCGCCTTTCACTAATTAATGAAACTGCCTCGAAATTTGAGTCAATGTTTTTCTTATTTTCAAAATCTCGTGATCCGTCTAGAAGGCTTTATTTGGTGTTTCTTTTTGCGACGACATATCGATACCAAATTCCTGTAAAGATTTAACCATCTGCTGATCAGACTTCAGACGCCGATGATTCAAGTTATTTGTTTTGAAAACACACAAATTCTCCCCTCTTTCCCCTGGGGGCAGTAGTAATTTAGAATATTTAATTGCAACAACTAGAAACCATAAAAATAATGACAGAATTTTTCCATAATCCGTAAATTATGATTAATGAGCAGTATGAAGGGCATTCAAGATTGGCAGTGATTTAGGTTTCTTATCTCGATTTTTGTCTAAAATTACTTTTAATAACACTAAAGTCTTTCAATTAGTTGCCCTTCCAAAAATCTACCTAAATTACTTTTTTCAGTCTCTCTTCTCGATCTTTAAGAACAAACAAAAAATAACAACTAAAATTTTTAAACACGAATAAAGGAAAAAAGTAGAAAAGGCATCAGGGTAAACGATTTTCAGATAAGATAGCACTAAATTTCGGTACAACAAAATCTAAATATTAATATTTACCACTAAAATGCAATAAATACAGAGAGCGTATTGTCACCTCAAAAACAACACAACATTTGTGTTTACCTTTTACGTGCACGTACTCAAAAACTCGACACGCCTTAGAAATTTTTAGGTCTGAAATGAATGGTAACGACCTAAAAATATTTCTTTTGCTTGTTTCCGCAAACACATGCAGTTTTTAGTTTTAGTGATAATGGGATTCAAATTTTGATTTAATCTTTATTTGGAAGAGGATATTTTTGTTTATAAAAGCATAAAAGTATATTTTTTATACATTAGAATTGTCTGCTAACTCTCGAGTAAAATTTCTACTAAATACAAACGGACTGTACAGTTTACATATACGCTGACGATGTTACTTTTGCGAACTCAGGTTCACTAATTAATTAAAAAATGCACTTCCTTTAATTACTTTTTATTACACTTTACAAATAAATCCACTTAAACACAAGAAATTGACTTAGTCTTGTTGTGCACAAAACAGTTTTAATAATAATTGCAACATAACGTCACGATCGGCTTTAACGCTCTCTAATAAGTTACTGCAGCATAAGTTAACACAATAACAGCTCATTTAATAATTTAATCTAAACTTTACCGTCTCACTTTCAACACAAGAGTACTCAACTTAATCCTAGCTAATTATAGATCCCTCTTGAAATTTATTCTACTAATATCTAAGTAATAACAAGTTCTATGACGTTTTGTTATAAAAGCACTACTGCGAGCTACTACAGACAGAGATGCGGTGAAAAGGATAGTGTCTTTGGAGGAAGAAGTGAAGAAAGCCCTAGGCAACTTCGTACCCTTTCTATATCCAAGCCTGGTGGGATCTTTCGTTCTTACTACAATCGGGAAACGAGGCCATTGTACAACAGCTTCATCCCTAGCAATCAAATGTGAACAAAAACTCAATGGGTGTGACTCAAAAAATTAGGTTATTCGGTTAAAGGACATATAGGCTAAGAGAACGATAGAACGAAAAAGCCGATATATCAGCAAATCAAAGGGCGGACATGCAGTTCCAAAGCCCAGAATCATATTTCACGATTGGAAGAGGCATGGTGAAGAACTTTTTTTTATCTCTAAACGACCTTGTCGCCAATTACGATATATACCGCTAGATTTGTGACGTCATAAAGTACAGTTATGCAAAGTTTCATGAGAATTGTACGTGTCACTTAAAAATGCATAAATATCGTAATTTTCAATATTTTTGGCTAAAATTTTAATTCCTTTTCCGCAATCCCCCTTTCCTTTGCGCCAAGGCTTAGCATCATAGGGCATCTCCTGAATTTTGACAGCACCACAGAAGGTGTTTATCCTGGAACAGAGAGTTCAATTTCCAATATGTTAACAGAGAAAATATACTCGAAAATTTACCTTGGGGTCGCTTAGATTCCCAATATAAGTAAGGGTTAAAACCACAAAACCTCTAAACTGTTTTCTTTATGTCGCACGTAAGAGTTGCTAATGAGGTTCCGTAGCCGAGGGTTCCATTTGAAGCTCTAATCGTGGGATTCCCTATTGAAAAAGAAGTATTTTTACATGAAAGAACTTTACCCAATTTTGAAGGAAAATAAATCCTCAGTTACAAAGTGTGCAAATGTAGCATATCTGCCTTCAGATAATTTACAAATAAATACATGTTTGAAAAAGTTTGTAGCCTCCTCTTGTTATTTCCTATAGCAATCAATCCAAAGTGCACCTGCACTAAGGAAACCCTTTGATTTGGTTGGGCCAAAACCCTAAACATTTGTGCAATTTAAATGCTTTTTGAAAGTTTGCTTTATTTTGTGAAGAGTTCCACTTTATTAGCGAATTCCGATGATTAAAAGAAGCAGTTTTAATTTTGATTGTGATTCGTGGGTAATTAATTTTAATTTTTTTTTTTTTTTAATTTTTATGCTTTGAAGGTTCACTTCTATATCAAAAATGTGTAACTATTTCATAATTATAACATTCTTCCCTTTTTGTTTGCCTTACTTATGTCTCCCTTGTTATCGTATTTTTGTGTTTTAATTTTTGGGTTCCAAGAAGACGATTTCAAAAGTATGTTTTGTTTTATGCATGCCATAAAAAATAATACCTGGTTAAAAATAAAGTTTTTGAAGTCGGCTGCAAATTCTACATGGGTAATGTATCTACTTGTGTAGTAGTTATTAAAAGGTGAGCTATTTATTTAGCAAATTAGTGTTGTTTTAAATTATGGAAGAAAATAGTTTTATTTATTTTAATGAATCTCCTAATTATGCATACAAAGTCAGCTGAAAAGCAACAGTTTTGAACATGCGTATACCTATAACTCCAGCTCTCAATAAATACTCTTTCGGAGTACGATCCTGTTTTATTTATACGAAATCTACTGCTCTGAATTCCTAACAAGAATTTGTTTTACAAAAGCTTAACAGTAATACGAAAAATCTGCTTAAAAGCCGATCGGGCGTCCTTATTCCTTTAGGCCTCTGCCTCTGTAGCTTTCAAATGAGTGCTTACCCACCTCCTTCGTTTAGGAGCTACAAATTTTGTGGGTACAAATTGGATGGATAAACACTCATTTAAAAGCTATTAATTAATCTATTCGTTCTTTTCAATTTAATTCGTTTTTATAAGCCTCCCTGCATCAATGTATTATTTGTTAAAAGTTTTGACAGTATAAAATGTAATCTACTTAAGTCGATTGTTATTTTATTCTCTTCGGGCGCATAGTACGCTTTTGTGTATAAAAAGTATTCTTCTTCAAAGTGATTACGATGCTTTTATACAGTGAGTGCAATTTAAATAAGCGCACCAATTATTTTATCGTTAAATGCACAATCCAATGAAATAGGCAACATGGTACACAAGTTTCTTAGAATGTTTAAAGTGATAAGAATAACGGAACCTTTCCAGATATGAATTACTGCGTGAATGGAATGGTTTACAAGTGCTTTTAGGGTGCGCAGTTTCTTTAAACTCAGTGTGTTTTTCAAATATTATTAGTTAAAGTGGGAGCTATAGGAAAACATTGCATATTCGTTATTATTTTCTTAAAGTTTACCAGAATGCCTCCTGGAAAAGTCCTCAACAAGCACGAGCGTGTTAGAATCCGAACATTTAGGGAAACTGGCCGTTCGGATTGCGTGGTGTGAAATTTACTTTCAAAGGGCGACAGTTATAGGTTAAAGCAGCACCCAAAGGCAATACAAAAGTCTCCAAGCGAACTCTTGGGAAAATAAGAGAACAAGCCACCAAAAATAAGTTAAGCGCAGCTCAAATTGTAGCAAAATTAGAACTTCCAATTAAAAAGAGGAGAGCTCCGCAAATTTTAGGGGAAACTAATCATATTAAACATAAAAAAAACCCGCCAAAACTGCACAACTACGGGAACATCACAAAACTGCACGCCTAGAGTTTGCTAGAAGTCACATGAACTGGGATGAAATGTGGCAAGATGTTATTTTCTCCGATAAGAAAAAGTTCAATATGAATGGACCAGACAGGTTAAGTACATATTGACATGATTTAAGGAAACCAGATTCACCTCGCATGAACAGGAATTTTGGTGGTGGTGTGGGGTGCATTTTCTTACCACGGTAAGCTACCTTTATGCTATGTTCCTGCCAAAATGAATTCGAAGGCATACACTGACCTTTTGGAGGAATCTTTAATCCCATATTTAGAAGATAACATGGAGAAAGAAATGATTTTTCAACAGGATAACGCCATAACGCCGCTGTCCATTCTTCTACTGAAACTTCTCGTTGTTTAAATGACAAAGAAATACCTGTGATGCAAAGCCATCCCTTAGTCCGGATTTAAATCCCATCGAAAACATTACGCAAACGGTCGTCAGTTTAATTCCATATCCCAACTTAAAGCCGAAGTTTTAAAATGTTGGAGTGAAATCAACGAAAATGAATTAAAAAAAGTTGGTAATTTCGATGCCAGAAAGGATTTTCCAGGTTATTAGCAACAAAGGAGGGAAAATACAGTTTTAATATAAAATTCGTTCCTTTACTACTCTAGAAACTAATTGTAAAAATACATCCTTTTAAATGAAGTGGGTTTATACAAATTGGGTGGATATAAGTGACTTGTAATTGCTTTTGTTTTTCTAAGAGAACAACTTATTTAATTAATACGTAGTAATGTGGTTTTCCTAAAATAATTTTTTCTAAAGAACAAAGTGTAATTTTTCTTACACAAGAATAAAACTTAGTGCGCTTATAGAAATTGCGCTCACAGTATTGTCATATTTTTATCCATGAAAAGACCTAAGAACAGCTGCAATTTATTTATTTTTCGATGCTGGCCTAATTTCACATATTTACAAATGAAATTCCAGCCCGAACCGGAAAGCTTTTATTGCTGGCAATAATGAGAAAAATTTCCCAATGATGCAAAAATGTACCGAAAGGGAAATGTTTTTCAATCGGGTTGGGGAAAGGGGAGAAACGAAATGTCATCAGTGACAGCTGATTTGGTTGGATCACAGCATTGCAAGACAATTGGGTTTCTCTACGAATTAACTGTTTGGAATTATTTATATAACTTTCTAAAGTAAGTTTGCTGTAAAGGCACATTCATTACAATAAAGCTTTTCTTCAGTTTACAGAAATTGTTCCTGATATGGATGATGATTACATGTTCAACGAAAAGCAGTCAATCCGAGAATCTGCGAGATCGCTTAAGAAATATGGGAGCACTTGCAATCATGTGAGGAATAATGAAGTTTTTATCAAGCACGAAATTGAGAAGACAGATACACTCCAAGGTATTGCGCTTAAATACGGCTGCACGGTAAGTTTCTTATGTTTAGTCGCTATCTCGTGATGGTAAACATGTATTTATTATTTTATTAGTCAAGATAAAAAGTCATGTTTTCCTTATTTTGATCTAATGTTTGCATAAATTGGCGGTTTTATTTGATGTTTGTGAATCAGTTCAAATCCCCAGCTATGAAACTTAAATTCTTTTGGAAGTTACTATGTTAAAATTACGTTTTAAATTCTGAGACAAATTGCAGAAATCAATTATAAAGATTGAAATGTCTGGGTAATAAAAAGGTTATATTTTTCTTATTAATCGATAAGCAGTTTACTTAATGAACTTCAAACTGTATAAGTGAGAAATTGTTTGGAACGGATTTTCGTCCGATATTGAGCAGAAATTTCAGTAAATTTCTTCCTATTGCAGTAGTGCGTTTTGCTTTAAACAATATTCACTTACTACGCATTCTGTATTTAATGTATTAATTTATCTCAAATTTAATTATGTTCATTTGTTTCGATGCGTATTTGTTTCATCGTTTGTTTATAATTTACAGCAATTTTACTTTATATTACCGCAAATATAACTAAATACAGTGCAGTAAAAGAGCCGACTCAGCTTCTTGAGCGGTCTCAGTTTTTGACACTGCCCCACTTAAGCCTCTAGTTAAGGTGGACTCAAATCTTGAAATGAGCCGACTTAAGTTAATTTACATCCGTTTGTCACGATCTGAAAACGATCATGATGAAAAAACAGAAATAAATCCTCCCTTACTTGGGATTTCATGTGGGTGTTCTGTCTATAATTCAACGAAATTGTGCAGAAAACATTTGCCAACGACAAGGAAAAGTGTGTGATATGGTGAAATGTTTGTTGGCCTGAGTACTCTTCCCACACTAAAATGGCTGCACGTATCTAGAGTCTATAGTAAAATACCTTTTGGAGTAGTAACGTCTGCTCTTTATAGACATATAGCGGCTAAGCTTCTAATTTTGGGTGTTATCATAGTGTTATCAATTAAATTCTAAATTAAAATTCATAAGTTATAAGAAAGGTTTGCCTGCTGATAGCGTTTCTGAAGTGCCATCAGCTGACTTCAGATTATCGGGCATAACTGTGAAACGTTCTTGTACCCTAATAACGTTTGTAACGATTAAAAATATTTAAAAAATTTATGATATAAACGAATAAACTACATAACATTTATTGGGAAACAAAAAGAGATCGTTTAAAAGTTGTCCACCTGCCAGTCCATCCGATATCTCAAGAACGCTTTGAGCTAGGGACTTGAAATTTAGTAGACAAAATTTGTAGGGGGCAAAAATAGTTGGCGGTTAAGATCACCAAGTTCAAATTTAAGGGTTACACACCAGAAGCGGAGAGAGCGTAAATTCTACATTCAAGTATGTGATTCCATTGTGATCTGCGGGAGTCATTTAATTATCAACTCATCTCTTGCATTTGTACTCGGTAATTGTGTATTTTCGAACAAGATGTTTGAGGCAAAAGTTGCGGGGCACAAAGATATTTTCTAAAACGTTACTGGCTGGCCAGTTTCACACGCTGTCTCTTTTCGTGTCAATTCTTAGGATCGTTAAAATAAATGTTTTAAAATTTACGATTACATAATTTCACAAACACTTGACAAAACTGGAATCAATACTTCGGCGTTCCAATGGTAATAACAATTTTAATGACATTACTATTATAGTATTAAAACATTGCAAGGAAATAGTGCGAGCGGGATAGATAAAGATAGCATGATAAAATACGAAAAAAGACAAAACATATGCCAACATAATTTTAAAAGCTAAAATGTCAGTTTCCCCGCTGGAACACTTTTAGTTTCTCCTTCATTCTTTGTTCTTTTTTTACACATCATCAATCAACAAGACTATCTCGTTCAGGTTTTCAACAAAAACGCATGTTGGTGTTATGTAAATTAACCTTTAAATTTATTTACTGCTTTTGTGAAAAATGTCAATGGCACCTACATAATGATAATGTTAGGATTGTAGTTTGGTCGCGCAATATTATGGTTACTCTTTTCGAAAATTATAAAATTTCCAGCTCCAAGTTCATTAGACAGCTGCCAACTATTTTCTTTAAAGATAGGGTGAATATTACTATCACATCAACTTGTTCGATTTAAACAAGTCGAAATAAACTACTCATGATGATGTGAAAGGCATCGATTTTACATTTTACCAGTGCGTTATCAAGAACATAAAGTATTCCTTTAATAGGTTCAATGCCGATCACGTAAATACGTGTAAAATTTTTTTACATCTATTTTTCTTCTGAAAGCTTTTCTATTAGAGGTGGCAGTGGACCTATTAAAGAATATTTACGTTATAATGATAAAAATTTGAATGAAGTATTTTAAAAATAAAATATTCATATGTATCTTTTAAAAGTTACGCACAGAGTTGCTCCTTCAAATATAAATTTTTTGCCAATCTATGCACTAAAAATAATCACAATTTTTACTATTACTTTACTTGAATGCAATAAGCATCGTAATTTTGTTTTCATTTCATGAAAACCAATGCATAAAAAATATTGAATTTCTTTTGCAATCATGTATTTAAAGAATTAGTCTCTAATCCATTCTAAGAAATGTTCTATTGACTTTAGCTCTGTGAAATTTATTAGCCATAAAAATCGGTCGCAGTAATTTATCTACTTGAATACAATTTTTAATTTTTATATCTCATTATTTTGTATAATATCGCATGGACAATGACATCATTGTATCTGTATTTCGTTCAACACTACTGTTCATGAAATTATTTAATCTTTAAAAGGCGGACAATTGAGTTGGCTTTAACAAAAGTACAAAAAGAGAGAACTTAAAGTAAAGGAGGTATGAATCTAAAACGCCGTGAAAGTACTAAGTTGTTTTTTTATTACTTTTTACCACTTTATATAAATTATCGATGCTTTTGTTGAAAAACTGTGACAGGTTTGGTAATAGTTGTTGATGTTGGTTTAAGATTCTCTGGATTATTGCTACGTTTTTTGTAGCGCTAATCACTTGCTCAATGCAGAGCTATACAACGTGTCATCGATTTCATTTTTTGTTAAAGATATCTACAACCAAATTAAAATCAGAACCAACTAAATCAAATTCAGGAGCAGCCGAATAAAAATCAAGACAGTCATTTTGAAAAACAAGATCAAATAAATCAAACTCATCGTCAACCTTTTCAAAAAATTGATAATTTTTTCAAATCCAAATATAACTAAATGAACTTTAATAGCAATCATTTTAACACGCAAAAGTGGTGGTTATTAATGTTTACTTCCATTACAGAGCGTATACATATTCATACGTAATTTTCACTTGGTTACAAATTCTAAACACGGCATTAATTGGTGTGTTTTTTCCATTCTGATATCGGTGTTTTAACAATTTTTATAATATCCTGAATTTCTATATAAACAAGAACAATATAAAAATACCACGCCGCTTTAAAGTAAACCTTTATTAGTTCACAGTTAGATTTGAATCCAATGCTTGGCTTTCTATTAACACATTCAACCCGGCGCTTTGCTAATAAGAGAGCTCTCTCATGTTATATTTAGTTTATCATGTAATTTTCTCTTAAAGTTTTCGCGTGTACCACCAGTGCTACACGCCGCGTTGAATGTGTTAAGTAACATATGACTGTATCAGAAATCTCAGGGGAGCACAACACGGTGAGAAACTTCAACTTATCAGAGTCATAATTTTCTATCGTCATCATCAATAATTTTGAAGACCTGTGTTATGCAACTCTCTGCAAACATTTTAGTCATAAAAGCAAACAAGCAAACTTTTATCAGTAAAAAACTGAGCCTATTATTTTCAAGAAAAGATATGAGAAACATTTTTATAACAGGAAAAACATGAAAAATTAAATCTGAAGAAAAATAAAAGGATGTTATACAATCGTAAATAAAATCTATGTGGTAGATTATATAATATATAGTAAAGCAATTGGTGTATGCTCACGGTAGGACCGATGGAATTGCACTTTATTGAATAAAAAACTTGCCTAACGTTAGATATGCGAAATCAAAAGCGAATTTATAAATAGATAAAAGAAGAAGAAAAAAGAAGAATTACTAAAAAATAAATAATATATGATACAAAGCTTGAAATTATTTCCTTAATGGGCTTAGTAAATTACATACTTTCAATAGCATTTTTCATATAATTGAACTTCTGTGGAATTTGATAACTTCTTGCAGTGCTTAAAAGGCTTAAAAGAAATACGCTGACATTAACATTATGAATCGAATTTCTATAATCTAACCAGTCTCTAAAAATTGTTCGTCATTCTCATTTACAAATATTTGCCCAATTTTATTTAGCAAAATAACACAGTTCAATAGGGTATTAAATCCTAAAAATAAACCTTATCTAGATTTTTGTTGCGATAGTTATCTGTTATTATTGACTTTTTCATACGGTTTAGTCATCAAAAGGGGTTATACATAAATGCAAAATTCCAAAAAAAATAAATTGAGATATTTTTTACCAAAATCCCCCTAATGAAGGAAGCTTTGATTCCCTGAAGTTCTTGATACTAATAAGATTGATATCTTATCGCAAAAGTAATAACTGAAAGTGACTAATATGTCAATAATAATAAACACATTTTATTTCACAATATTGTAATAGACAATAAAGGCTGATTTGGTTTACAACAATAAAACTGTGTGTGGCTCTTTCTCTATATAATTAAATAAATTTTAATTGTAAATCGTGCTAATTGTGTAAAAAGTTCTGCTTGCATGCTTACTTCATTTTTTATCTACAGATTATTCCGTGATGCTATTTAATTTGTGCTTACCCATATTTGCGCAAACTTGTATTTACTTCAGTTAAGTTAAATTCAATGCAGACAGAAACTTAATAATAATTAATTAGCTATATTTACTGTAAAATTGCACCCCAAGTACAAAAAGTATATTACTAAACTAAAAAAAAGCGAAAACAATGTTGATAACGGAAAAATGTGGTCATGTAATTACGAAGGCGCGTGTAAAATCCACTAAATTGGCTACTAAACTGAATTGTAAGAAAATGTCTGTGGAATACTCTGGTGGGCAGATGTTTAATTGTTTTCCACGATTTAACGAAAAAATTAATTGTCGGAAAATTATACTCTTCTGGAGAATAGATTTATTTTCCATACAAGTGCAAAATAAACAATTTCATTTGCATATTTTTGCATGCTATTAAAGAAATAAAAGGAAATATAATTTTTAATGACTTTTCCACAGCCTTATAGCTTAATCCAAAAGTCTGACTTAAATTTGATTTTGTACTTTTGTCAATATTTTATACAGGGTGTCCCAGTTAAAGGTCGTCCGGTGACAGGTCTTCACGAGACAAACAAAAAATTACATAGGGGGAAGGCAATTCTAACGGTTTTCGAGATAGTGGTACTTGAAGTTTTTTGGTCGTTTTTTATGATGAAGGTGGTACATCTTTTACTAAATATGACGGCTATACGAGTGTAGTGTCCTATCGTATAGGACACTAGTGGTTTTTAAGTGGTTGCTTACCCACCCTTCTACTCCTTTTCGTTTAGGAGCTATAAATTTTCAAAATCAAAATTT
Organism: Dasypogon diadema; assembly: GCA_006980735.1. Lineage (NCBI taxonomy): Eukaryota > Metazoa > Arthropoda > Insecta > Diptera > Asilidae > Dasypogon > Dasypogon diadema. The sequence continues at coordinate 42,323 of QYTT01091223.1, forward strand.
TGAAATTTTTTACCATTTTTCACATAAACATGGAGATTTTTCGAAAAAAAACTGTAATTAACATGCACTTTTCTTGTATAATTTGGAATCCTTATAATTTTCTCTTTAATTTGGTGTATCATATGTATCCGCCATCTACCTTCTTTCGTTTTCCAGATAACCCGTCCGAGGCCGATCTTGTTCTGTATCCCTTTCTATGAAAAATAACAAAAAAAATCCCGAAAAGTTCTCAAATTTTGACTAGAATGTGACTTTTCGCTATGACTCTGGAGTACTCCAATGCACTTCATGGGAAACACAGCTGCGACATAAATATATATGAAGTCAATTCAAAAGAAGAGAACATTTTTAAAATATATTCTGCGGTATTGCATGGAGGGGAATTGTTTCTTTCAAAGTGAAAACATATTCGTAACGCAGATTCTGAATACTATTATGTATTTTTTGATGAAGTTTGTTGTATTATACATAAACAGTACGAAAAGATCTTCCGAATTTCGATTACCTAAGTCTACCTTTAAGGGGACTCTCTTAACGCCATTGAGTTCTATCCATAGCAGTCCAAATGCCACCCACACTTTATATAGATAGTCCCGAACTTAAGTAAAATTTCATAAAACATATCCTAAACAATGTGTAGGTACTAAATGTTATCTATTTATCGTGAAAAATTATAGCAGTGAGAATTCCCATACAAAATATATGAAGGTGCAATTGTACCTCCGCCACCTATTAACGTTGTAAAATTTTGTCGCCGGACGAGGGTTAACAATAAAAAATAAAGAGGTAAAAACTGAGGCAAACTTTAATATCCTATTTAGCATATTTATTTTTGGGATTCCCCGCAACATTGGTCACATTTTCTTGCAAGCAATTGTATTAAATATCACAAGCTATTGCATTTCACCTGTAAAACCTTATAATTCGCCGGGCCTTTTCACTTGTAGTTTGGTGATATAGAATGGCCGGCAAGTTGAAATTTCCCACTTGTAAAATTGAATTTGTACACTTTCTCAACAAATTGTATGCTTAAAAATCGCTTGTAATACAAATATTTGTAGCATTGTGGTTGGGGTTTTTTATCACGATTGAGTGCAATACTTATGGTTTCATAACAACAGCTAAATGAAATACAGTGAAGCTTCCGTAAGCCAACTCACGATCTGACAAGCAAAATTGCTGAGTTAGAGGAAAAAGCTTTTCATTAGAGAGTGGTGCTACTGCCAGTGAACAAAACTCGAGATACAGAAGCTCCACTGTATACATTTTAAAGAATTATATTTTGAAAATTTAATCTCAGTTTACTTTAGGTCAAACAACTAAATTGCCAAAAATATAATTTTAAGAATTTTTTCTTATTAAATTAAGTTTAATTTTTATGGAGATTATCATGTTTAACGATATCTTTGCCTTGTTATATTTTTGCACAATATTTCTAAAAAATATTATATTTAGAACGTGTTTTTACATTTTATATTACAGACAGAACAAATAAGACGAGCAAACCGGTTATTCGCATCAGATAGCTTATTCCTTCGTCAACATTTACTTATACCAGTTGAGAAAACATCACCATTTTACCCAAAAGATGATCGACCTTTATCACTTCCGGCAAGATCTTTTTCAGCAGTAGAACCTGAAGAGGATTACTCACCTCATCAAACAAGTAATTCCCTTGATTCGATGGCCGCCTTAAGTCCTGATGAGGAAAACAAAAAGTGCATAGATGAGTTTTTAGGTAAAATAGATTCAACGATAGCAGAATCAAAAAAATATGTTGCTAAGTCGCAACATAAAGCTAGAGAGTAATTTTAATTAATATAAATTTAAAATATAATACAATCTTTATTTTTCCATAGACTTATAACAAGTCAAAGTGATGATGACTTATTTACCACCGGTGATATGTACAAAAGACGAATTCATTCCTCAAGCTCATCGCATCATACTAGACATAGTTCTTCGGGGAGTACAACAGATACAGCCCAGCTACTGAATATTACTCAGGGTAGACGTATACAGAGTTCTTTACAACGCCTAGAAAAGCAACAGGACGAATTTTTTGAATTGTAGCATAAGGCAAACTCGGTGCAGAAATTTTATTATTACTTTTACTGTGTTAATGTGTCAGGAATAAGAAGAAGGTTCAGACGATTAATTGACGATGTTGAAAAGCGTGATAAATGTCTTGTCCGGAGGGCACAATTCTAATCATACCTGAGCAATTTGTTACTTTATTGCATTGTTGAGTTTTTCATATCTAATTTAGTTAAAAGTTTCTGGAATATAGTATGTAGCTAACTCAAAAATATATATGAAGTATATTTAATTTTGTACCGAAAACGGTTAGTGGTGGTAGCACCACGTTATTATCGGATCTCTCGAAAATATATACTGGAATTAAATTTTTATTTAAATTTACACATTTCCAGTTTTTCATTTCATCATTTAACATATCATTGTAAAGTAGTAAGTTGAAGTTGTTTTACACCTGGAATGAAAAAGTCTCTCAATACGAGCGAGGAAATTACCTATTCGGACATGAAAAATAACTATTTTTTTTTTCTAAAAACAATTCTTGGCACTGATTGGAACAATGTTTGCAAAAATTACTTATATGCAAAAGGGATTGAAATGTAAGGTGCAACTTTCCCGTTACCACATGTAAATATTATTTGTACGTACGTTAGCATTTTGCACGCCTTTGTATATATTTATTATAACATATTGTGAAATATTCCAACACGTAAATTAGAGCGCAATTCAACTGTGTATTAAATATACGAAGATGTTACTCTCACCTCTAACTCTCACAAGACTAACTGTAGTTCAAAGAATGGCAGACAATATATAAATAAAAATTACAAATTAAAGTGCTATCATTTAAAAAAAAAACTATTACTTGCGAAACTATTTTTTCAGCAGCCCCGTTTGCTATCTCTCAATATACAGAAAACTAACTTCTAATTCCTGAAGAAAAGAAAGGAAAAATATTTTACAATGCAATTATGTCTAATACACCTTAAATTTTTGTCATTCTTTAAAAAGAAGAACACCTTTAATTTTAAAATTATATTACACAGGTTAAACCATTTTTTTAAAATGAGACAATACATTTTTCCACTTCTTTCACTATTTACAAAGGAATGTAGCAATTGCGGCAAAAAAAATCAACACTTTTATGTTTCAGAGGACATTTATCCATTAGAGACCACTGAAAATCTTACATTCAACCTATTTTGCTTTAAGAGATGCACGAATGGCGCTAAAACCAGTGAACACCTTAACAGTATGACCGCATCTAAAAAACGTAATATATTTCTTATTTTAAAACTATTGATTATTTCATATTACCTTTACAATATTACAATTATGTGCATCACCTTTTAGACTTGGGTTTTGATTGCACATTATGAGGAAGGAAATAATCGTCCAGTTGTTGCGGTCAGCTTTCCGTCTCTCATGGCAGGTTGAGGATGCTGGCAGTCGTCACCTTGGAATCAACTGCGCTTATGGATGTCTCAACCAGGAGTAGCCCGCATGGATCATGCTCCGCTCTCAAATCACATAAACATAGTAACGCACAATTTGGTACACTATAAAGATAATTTGGCTAGATTTGTTATTATTACAAGTAGCAGAAAATTTAACAAGCCCAAACCAAGCCTCTCATTAGGGTGAGGTCCATGGGCTGAGTGCGAAGTAAGGAAGTATATTCTTGTGCCCCCTGAGAGATCTCCCGGCTGATTCAGTCTAGAGCATGAGGCTCGCTTGAGTTTCAGCTCTGGCCTGCACGGTCATCTCCTAAAAGCGCAGATGGCACCAACTACCATTTCCAACAGAGACAAGTATTCAATACCTTATGTTAGGTAACAAATTCTTTACAGATAACGCCCCCACGGAATTTTTTTTATTTAATTTTACCTCTGAGGATGACGACGAGAGGAGGAGGAAGATTTGCAGTTCTTTTGAGACAGATCAGATAACTTTGATGCTGTTGGATGCGTTAAGTGATCTAATCATGCGTGTTCGTTTGTTATTCGGTAGCATTTCCGTGGCAGTCAGCACCTGATTCGAACGAGTACGTGAAATCACGGGCGCAGCCATATGCGAAACTGTGAATTGTATTGGAAGTAAGAAATAGGAGGTTTTTAATAAAGAGAAGAAAGTGAGGGGGGGACATTACCGATCCCTGCGGCACATCGGCGTTGATATTATATATTATTATGCCGAAACCGATCTATGACATCTATTCGGCCATCATTGCGGACCTACCTGTTGAATCAATGGCAGTCTCTCGCCGGGTAAAACAACGAGAGGAGGGAATGGGGCAACGCTATTACACTTTTATGTCAGATGTTTCCTAAGGTTGGAATAAACAAAAAACGATAAAATTATCAAAAGAAGAAGAGGGTTCAAAAGCGCCCTAAAGGTTGGACCTTGATCCACAAATTATTGTTATATTTATTTTTCTTTTTTTATATTAAAAAAACTTCGACCGATTAAGTACTCCAGGTAGTTTTTCAGCGACGAAAATAAAACCGTCAAATTATCAAAAACATGGAATATCTCAACCTCTTGCCGGGCCGGCATTTAATGCCTTCACCGTTTTCCCTGCACCGGTCTTCTCGCTCGAACACAGTGTCGGAAGGCAACAGACTCACAAGCCGTTGGAAATGTATTGCAGTGTTAGGGAATTTCTAGAAGATTCCCATTTTAGTACCATTTTTGATGATGAAAAATGAAGAGAAATGATATGCGGTGAGAAACGGTGCTGTACTTGCGACTCAAATTTGCCTTCCAATTCCAACTAGTTTTTCGAATTCTTTGTGCTTACATGAGTTCGCGTGGGAAAATTAGAAATTTGAGAGTAGAAAAGACACGAACGAAATCTGAAAAAAAAAACCGGTTTCGTACAAAACTAAAAAACTTCCTTGTAGGATTTTTGCAGGAGGTTTTATTTACTTGCACAATAGGGAGCAAGCCATGCGTCGGACGCAAAAACTTCCTCGTCAAAAAAGGCGCTTACCAGATTACGCCGTTGATCACACTCAGGACGACTGTGACTTGTGACAAGTTTTGCTTCGTTACATGAAGAGTCCTACGGGTTTGGTAGGGTTTATTGATTTGATAAAATAATGCACGGGGCTTGCCAGATATTTCAAACTTTGATGGGGGAGATGTAAAAATGTTTGAGAATATTTGAGGCATACGATACGAAAGAATCGAAGCAGCGACCATAACAACAAGTTTTGTTTATTTTTCAGAACAATTTCTGTTGACATCCAAATACTTTCTAGATGAAAAACGAGCTTCACGATCGCCTCGTTGTAAAAGTCCGTTGATGCGGTGATCAACTGGTGACAGTTTTCTGGTTCTTCCCTTCATACTTCGATAAACTCACAGGAAATTTCATCAGAATAAATTTTGCCTGCATTAAAAAACCGGTAATTAATATCACCTAACACAATCAGATAGTTAGAACTAAATAACGGCGTTCTAGTCAGTGTAAAAAGCGTTCATATGAATAAATTTTGCTGTGAAAATGTCCATGTTACTGGGTTAAAGTCTTCTTTCAAAAATTTTAAAATCGTACTGGTAAAATACATTGCACATAATTCACTAAATCCTTTTGCAATTTTAACGATCAACGATCAACACCTCATTCTACTAACATTTTTATTTCTTGTCCTTGGATGTATTATTTGCATAACAGATTGTACAGTTCTTAAAAATAGCATGTATTTCAGTGTAGCTCAGTGTACTTCTGATGATGGCCTAATTAAGCCGAAATACACGCGTATATAGTAAACAATTTTACTTTTTCTTGTCTGTGAAATCTACAAAGTTTTAAAAGAGTTACAAATAGAAGAACTTTCTGTCATTTGAACAACTTCACGAGGAAGTTGTTACAACTATAACAATCAAGATTGGTGTAATACCAAACGACGCCAAAGTTTTCGTTTCCTTGGTTTAGACCAAAATTATCTACTCCAGGCGTTTCATTTGCTTGTCAAAATCTAGTGTAAACTACACCAGGTGTAGATTTCTTACAGCTAGGAAAAAGTACATCTAGGCAGTGTAGGCGGTGTAACTAACAAATGTTTGTGTTCTGTAAAATTCACTAAATTTCCACCCAGCTGCACCAACTGTATTCGTTTGAAAATTTCGCTTACACCAGAAATTCCATTCGTAACAATTAGTTAACACCATTACATTAAAATATGCGCCTGCTTACTAATTCTGCTCCTTACAGGCCTTGGATAGAGCGCTATGGAGATGAAGCTAGAAAGCCACGTTATTAGGATGAGCGCTAATATTTTCATTATCTTTGAAGCCCCTAAAGAAGAAAATGTTGGCATTCTTAAATTGAATTTCATACTCATTTGCAAACAAATCAACTAAGTTCGTGAATATGTTGCTCTAACAGCTAATCAAGAACTTATGGAGTAAAGTAACTAATTACTGGACATTCAAGCACAGCCAGTTTATCTAGCTTTGTGAATTATGTCCTATGTAGAATTAATAAAGCTCTCGCTCTAGTATTTAAACTTTCCTAATTTCTATTTTTTTGTATTATACTTCTTGGTTTCCTCTGAAGACAGCGACTTTATTTTATATTTCTCTCTGCCTCCCCATTCATCATGCAAGTCTGCGAGCCAGTTTTCAGGTGAAGAACTAGAGCTTACAACCCCTTCCCCCAAATAATATGCATAGGTGTCGTATTTTATGCATATCGTACCGCATTTTCATACGGTACTAAGATGACTCACCTATATCTCATACTCATTACAGCAACTTGCTTTCGCCTGGCTCTTATTTTTTCAGTTTTATCGTTCGTTGCGTCATTTTCTGGTACATAGAGATATAATTCTTGTGTTCAGGATGTATCTGATTAGTAAATAACCCAGTGTAGGTTTCTCTCAAATCAATTTAAAAACATGATTGAAAAGTGTGAAGGTAAAATATGAGTTGGCACAACAACAAGGCAACCTATGTAAACACTAAAACTATAGCGCTTTCTCAATCAGGCTAAATTTCTGTTATAACAAGAGCAAACAACACCAATTCCTTCGGTAATCATAAAAATCATGTCACAACGGCTCAAGACAAGCTCTAAGAAGCTCTAAGTGCACTAATTAAAGAACAAATTTGATTCATAGTTTAACCCAAATATTCCGTTCAAGTAAAAAATTGTTCTTTCAAAAACAACTTTATTTTTACACCCGTTGTGCATGGTTCAATATACAAAAATATACACGTGTTTTTCTATGTTAAATATACTAGTCTACATTTTCTACTCGGTTAGTAACTTTGAGATCTTCTCTGTATTCTGCAAAATTTTAGCACGGCTGACATCAATCAACTCCGTGTATTCCTTAATTGTGGCATTGATCTGTGCTAATTGAGATTTCATTGGTTCAATTGCAGATTCAGTGTAACTGAAATTTTTATTTGCCGAGTTACTATAATATTTAATAACTTTTATGAATACCTTCGTTCTTTTCGTAGTTCACTTGATGCCTGTAAGTAGGAGTCTCGCCACATCGAAAATTCTAACTGCATTGAATCCATGTCTTCGGGAATAAAATCCATCAACTTACCAAGAGGATTAACAGATCGCGTAATATTTTGAATAATATCTCGAAGAGAATCCATTTGTTTAGCTGACGACTGTCGTTTTTGTAAAATAGTGGTATCAATTTCCTGGAAAAGTGAAAAGAAGCAATAAATTGTAGATTACAATTATAAAGAGTGTGTTCCTTGCAGTGTCCTGATCAACATTTGTTTGGCGAGATACCTCCCCCCCCCCTCCCCTAAAATAACTCCCTCCCGCTCGAAATAGTGTTATGTCTGTTATATCCTTGAAAAGTTGTCGGTATCTTTCCTCTGAACCCTTCGCACAGTATTATGTATTGTATTTGTCATCTCAGCTTTTGATTTCTTCTTCGCTTGCACTCTTTCTTTGTAAGCAGTCAGTATAACTTTGGTTTTCGGGCTATGCTGCCATAAAAAGGTATCAGAAAGGAAGTAGAGAAAAGTACAGATGTGCTTTGAAACGCAGTAAGAAACTCTAAGGAAATCAGTTCACTCATTAAGGCAGTTTTTTAAGGTATTTTGCCTAAGCTCAATGGAGAATCCTATGATGCCTACGGCATAGCTAAGCCGGAAAGAAATCTTCCGGAAGTGGTGATTGGGAATTTTAACCTGACAAATGTTACAGCAAGTAAGAAACAATTTATGGCACGGAATTTTTATACTATGCAACATCCCAGTGGTTTCGCAAGTACAATTCTCGAATTCTCGTCAGTAAAATTGCTTTTAAAAGTATGTCAATATAGATATATGTTATATGTAAATAAAGATTGCGCTACTTGATAATAGACCCAAGATAACAAACTAATATTCTAGATAATCAAACAAATCCATTAGCTTACCGTTTCTATTTCTTTCTCATCCGTTTGAACTAGCTCCTTCTGTGTTTCCAAAATTTGTTGCACCAAATGTCCTTGCTGTTCCAATTGCAGTCCATCTTGTGGCTTACTGATTACATCATCATCTCGTATAGTTGAATTTTCAATTATCACTAGATTTTCACCATCATCTTCCAATTCTGAGTTGAAATTTTCCACTTTGACGCTGATCCCAGCCATTTTCACTGAATCATTTGGATGCAAAATAATTTCAACATTTTTGTCTCGACGACGTGGTGCACCTGGCCTTGCAGATGCGGGTCGCACACTTGGTGGTCGCAAAGAAGTCCTAGGTCTACTTTGGGCCTCATTAGAATTTTGCCTAACAAAAGTTGACTCTCGTTTTACATCTGAAATTGTTTTATTCTCAGATACAGGAGCTGTGGTGTTCGCTGTGATTGGCTTCAATTCGTCCGAATAATTATTATTTGAAGAATCATTCTTCGAATTTGGTATCGATACTTGTTCGTCTTTTTTCTGATCAACATTTTCGGTAGATGACTTTGCACTCGATAGTGACTTTCTTCTTTTCCCAGCAGATCGCTTTTCATTTTCACTAGTGTCCACCTGTTGTTGATTGTTTTCACTTGCCAAAGGCTGAAGAGAATTTCTTCTCTCTGGCTCAAGTGATTGCTGATTGACCTCTTCTTCCTTTTCAGTTATGTCGTTCCGGGTAACATTTTCAGATTGTAAGGGAGTAGGCTGCTCTTCTATATCTTTATTCAAGATACTTTCTGCCTTAGAGGGTGCCTTTTCAGATACTTCAGAAATATTACTAGTTTCAATTGATTTCTTGGGATCTTTTGTGACTAATTTTTGCACTCCTTTTTTTGTTTTTTCACGATCACCATCTTTGCTTACTTTCTTCGCTTTGTCTTTAGTCTTTTCTGAGACTTTTAATGGAATTTTTTCTTTGCGCTCATTTTTATCAAGTACTTTAACATTTTTATCAGAAGATTTTTTCACTTTTGTTGGCTTTTCAGATGATTTATTCGTACTTTTCTCAATATTTTCCTTTTGTTTCTGTAGTCCACCATTCACAGATACTATAGCTTCTTTGCAGTCAACTTTATTCTGAATTACAAAAGCAACCAGCTGTAGTAGTTGGTTCGTTTTTTCTGGCTCATGACCGGCAACTATCTTTGACGGTTTGACAGTCACATTTTCTTTAGTAGCAATCTCTGAAAATGAATGAATAATTAACGTTAGAAAATAGAATAGAATTCAATATTACTTAACACATCTATGAGCTTTTGCAAAAATTTCATTTTGGAATCCCGATCTTTTATATTTTCAGAATCTAATTCGGATTTTGTATATAATCCTTCGAAATATCCTGTCTCCTTTATGACCTGGAAATCGCAAGTAAAAAATAACTTTAATATGATTTTAGAATTTGTCGACATTAATGCAATACTCAAAAACAATTACACTGAAAATAATTATCTTGTAATATAAAAAATAATATTTACGGCTTTTATAATGTCGTGCAAAAAACGAAAAGGGGGTTTCTTCAACAATTTCTCCGTCAGGGCTGGCTTCTTAATAAGTTTTCCTAAAGTTTCTTGAGTTTTTTTAATCACAGTTGGATCAACGGCTCCTTCTGTTGCCATTTTATTATATATTATAGTTTATTATCATCATTGAAATAAAATCGTAATTGCACTTCCTGACCAAACGAGAAGGAATTCCCCACTATCGCACGAGTGTCAGACTGTGATTTCTTAATATTTGTTTGCATGTCCTGCTGCCATGCCGACAGTAGTTTGTACCTCGTCAAAACATGGAAGCCTGTCCTAGTTCAGCTTCAGCGGTTCAAGGGTTCATAACATAACTCAACCAACAAATCTTTTTTAATTCTTCTACTTGAAGCTATTTATAAAGAACTGTTAAAATCTTAAAGTCAATCAATCTTCGAAGTCTTCGAAGTTCGAAGCCTACAGTAGGACAATATGAATGCAAGCACATTCCTAGGAACTTAATTTTGTTTCCTTTCGTATTTATAACAATCATATAAAAGAAACAGAAATGTTTACTAAATATACATGGATTAAGAGTACCACAGAATTTTTCAGGTTCAAAACCCTATACAATTGGAGTTGGGACATATTCGGATGATAAATTTATTTTTATCGAATTTTCCATCAGCAAATATGAAAACATTGACGTGAAAATGAAAGAAATCAATCATTGATAAGAATACAGATTTAATGTTCAAGCTCAATTTACAATACAGCATTAATGTATTGTAATTTTGAATGAAGTCGAGAGCAATAGTCAAATGTAAACACAATGTGCACGTAAATGAGTACAACTTTGTGCATACACTTACTAAAGTTACAAGATATTAATTGCCATGCAGCTTTCAGAAATTTTCCTTGAATATTTATTAGTTATAAATATTTTTACCAATTGTGTATGGGTGATATGAAGCCTTGCCTAATGAATATTTATTTTTAATCTGACTCAGAAGGACACTATCAAAAATTAGTTAAAAGATTATGAAGTGATATTTTATTTTGAAATTTCATGCGAATAAATTATTAGTAATATGAAGCAATTTTAGCAATGTTTGAAATTTTATTACCAAAAAGAAAGAATATTAGATGTGACTCACACTGGGCTAGAGCCAAAATCTAGGTTGACAAAAATATACATACTTAAAAACTCAAACGCCTTGTACATATTATTATTGTGGAGATAATATTTCTTTTTAATAGGCATCTATGACCCGATTCTTACTACATAAAATTTAATACACGGTAAATTCTATTGTATTTCACATGCAGTTTTATTTTATTTATTTTATTTGAAATTTCTTAGAAATGGATGCCAAAAGAGGCATCATCAAATATTTGCATAAATATTTTCTCGTGTCATATGTATAAATATTCTCGTATAGTAAGAAATTAAAAAAACAATTAGTATTATTCTATATCAATACATAAACGCCTGGCGCGAATATATGCATATCCTTTTTTCTCCACTTCAATGATGGGCGCATATTTTACATAAATATTTTAAGCTATTTTATACGTATATATATACAGGATGTTTGGTGCATCGTATGCCAAATTGAATTGGCCGTAAAGATGGGTCATTTGCAATCTCTTCAGCCCCAACATCTCACTCCTGGCCCCATGGGTTTTTTTTTATTTCAGCTTTCTAATTTTTTTTTATAAATCCCAAAATCCTGCATTTAAACTTAAATTTAAAAACCCAAAGTTATTGGGACAGCCTCCAAACTTAATTTCAGCTTTTATGTGTACTGCTGTATGGTTCTGTCGAGTTTGCTTGAAGTTTGCTTCAACCCCCACGAAGTGTTGGTCCGAGAATAATCGTAAAAGACAGTTTTTTGTTAACGAGGGCTGGAGAGAACTTGAGAATTGGAAATCTTTTTACATCCCTCGAGATATTTAGATAAAAACCTAATATTTCCTTCAAAGATCTGAGAATTTAAAAAACTAATCGCAACTAATGGGTTTCTATAAAAACTTGTGTCGCTATAATAAACCTAACTCTTGAGTTGTACCAGAAGATTGGTTCTTCAAAAGCTTCGCGTGCAAATCGAGGACCAAATTTGTATATAGTTTTTTTTAATTAATCGATTCTACAAATTGGTAATAACGCAATGTAAATTATGCATTCAACCGAAAACAGTGCAAAATATAATAATTTCTTCGATGTTTTTAACATTCTGAATCATGTACGCCTGTACGCCACTATTACCAAATATTTCTCTGAATTTATTGTAAACAAACCCCACGAGGCACGAGCACGACACGTCTAGCACTTCCATCTCTTGTGTAAAGTGAGAGTGGTGCCTAAGCCTATGCGCAAACAGATTAAGTGGGCTCCGAGCGCGATTATTGTTAGTAATTGTTTTTAAGGCAATCTGAATTATTAAAAACACTGAATTTGGATATTTTGTGTTCAAGTGAAGAAGTGTACGACAGGGGACATAAGGTAAGAACCGGAAAATTGAATAAATAACGTGCAAATCAGGCGCAATAAGTTCCAACTTTTGACAGCCCATTCATCGCCATTTTGCCACGAATATCAAGTGAAAGTTTCTGGGGGAATTTCCCTTGAAGCAGGCAATAGAGTATTTTACAGGCACTGTTAAAATTTATTCGAAAATGTGTAATAAGGCATTTGCACCTTTTTATCGAAATTGTTATGGTTAACTAAAGTGAAGTATTTTAAAAGCATTCAGGCAAATAAACTCCCATAAGTATGTTACACAAATATTTTGCTTATCCACTTTGCAAACAGTGCTGACCTCTAATTTTTAGACTGGCTCCTTTGTGCAAAGATCTACCCTATTTTAATAAGGCGTTATAAAGAAGAACTGGATTACTAGTAATATAACTACTTGCACGAAATTTAAAATGTAGAAAGATTTCAATTTGACTGGATTAATATAATGTGCATGAAAAGTGCATCACTAGCTCTCAGAGTGAAATGCTACATTAGGGAAAAGTAAACTTACTTATAAGATGAAAAATTTCCATAAGCGCAACCTGTATGCTAAAAAGTTATGATAAGTGGAACTACGAACTACATATACATTAAGTTCACTTATTAAGATTTATTCTGACATTTTAACACAGCAAAATTTACCTACAAGTAAATCACTCAATCTCAATCAAGTTAGTTACGACATAGATTGAAAAGATCCTGTTCAGAGTTTAATGATGTAATGATGTACCTACATATTATATACTTTAAAGACTTTGTATTGTTTGACATGTCCCGTTCTATAATTTGCTCCAATTATTTGGTCAACATTCATATTAACCAGTTTAGAATAGGTACAAAAGTCGTTCGAGATACGCTTCTAGGAAAAAATTGGCATGGTGATCATGCGAGATGTCAGTTAATTCATTTAGAATCTTTAAATTCACGTCGTTATGTTGCTCATGTAATTTTTAATACCTGACTTTTTATCATATAAAATTCGTTGTCCAGAATTACTTCATGCTATTTACTTTTACGTCGCAGAGAGATAGTTAAGTATGACAATTTTTGTATATTCCTTCCCATAGAACTATAATTATGAATGCAGAGGACCTTTAGCCTTTTCTACTTTATTGTATAATAATGCCTACGATGGAGAGATAGTGTAAGCTGTAAGGGATCTTGTAACTCAACATTTCCGGTAGATATTATAAACTATTGATTAGATTTAAGATTAGTATTGTATTTTGTTAGTGAAGGTTATTCTATAAACCAAATAAATAAATTAGAGGAAGTTTCCATTTGAATAAAGTTTTAGACATTTTCTTATATTGAGTACTAAACTTAATTTTAAAGTTTTCTTTTTCTTTTTTTGTGAAAATGAACGCTTATTTCGAAAAAAGTGATAAGTTCATGTTATTCGTTAGCTAAAACTTTTTCTTATCTTTTTGGTAAAAGGCGGATTCATCAACGAATGAACGACTCGTCTTTTGTTATCCATAAATCCAACAATTTTTTGATATCTTCAAAAGAACTGAAATGCTGGTCAGAAAGTTGGTTCTGCATGGATCGAAACAAGTGGAAATAAGAAAAAGCAATGTCTGGTTAATTCGGTGGGTGGGGTGGAACATCCCATCCGAGCAGCTCTAGGGTTTATTTGACCGGTTTAGCGACATTTGGCCAAGCGTTGTTATGCTGTAAAGACACTTTTTGTGTCTTGGCGTATTCTGGTCGTTTTTCTTTCAAATCTCGCTTCAGCTACACTAGTTGTTGACTGTAACGGTCCCCAGTACTGGTTGTGATCCAACCAAATACAGAGCATTACCTTCTAACAAAGGATATTCGGCTTTGCTCTTGATGTTGATAGTTGGGCAGGCCTGCGCCATAATCTTCTGCGTTTAATATTATCGTAATGCATCGTTTTTCATCGCCAGTGACCATACAATGCAAGAACCCCATCCGTTGAAGCAGCAAATCACATATGAAAAAACGCCTTTCAATGTTTCTTGGCTTGAATTCGTATGACAACCAATTTCCTGTCTTTTGTACTACTCTCATCGACTTCATACATTTAGAGGCGGCCATTTCGGTTACCTACATTTAATATTTTAGGCAGTTCTTTTGCAGCTTGACATTGATGCTTCAATTCTCCGTCTTCAAACTTTTTCGGTTGGCCAGGGCGTTCCTTGTTTTTAATCTAAACATTTTAGGCTCGAGTGGTAAATGTTGAAGAAAATAAAATCTAAACTATGTTCAAATTAAAGTCTATATTAGTTTTTGCATAACCAGTAAACCAGTAATAAAAGCTTTCATAAGTGGCAAGAACAAAATAAACCTGAAATTCCTTTTACAATAATAAAAAGAAGCAACAATAAATCTATTTGTGTTGTACTCATAATTTGTTTTTATTTTACGTGTATATTAATTTTAGACTAAACTAAAATGGCAAAAACAAACGTTGACGCTGTGTTCAAAGTGAAAATAAATATGGAAAATGACGAAATAGAACTTCTAGAAGAAAAAAAATACGACATTGATGAAGGCAATTACTATGAAATAAATGAAATAGAGGAGAAAAATTGCACCCCCGTGCAGCTATTTATCATGGAAGATGATAATGATGAATTAGAAAAAGAAGGCGAGGATGTAGAAAAGTGCAACGAAATTATAGAGCATGTATGTGGCAAATGTTTTTCGACATACAGCAATTTGAATGTAAGTAGGAGTATGTAATTTTATTATAATGTAAAATTTAAATTTGTGTTAAATAATTTAAGTATAATTTTACTGATATAAAAATTTGATGTAAAATTTCAGCGCCTGAAAAAACATCTTAAATATTGCCGAACACAAACTAAAATTGACAACACTGAAGAAAAAAATGAATTTATAGCAGAAATGGAGAATAATATCAGTACTATAGAGGAAGATGCTGTAAAAATGGAAATGAATAAAATTTGCTTTTGCTGCGAAGAAAATTTTGAGACATGCCACGTAAGAATAATATAACTTTTTTAAACTTTTAGCAATTAAAGTGATCTTTAGTCAGGTCATATTCGTTGCTTTGAATGTCCTAAATCATTTAAAAACGAAAGAAGCTTTGAAAGACATGTTTTCTTGATCCATTCGGGGAGTGAAAACTTTCCATGCAATGTGTGTAATGCGCGATGTCCAACGGAAAAAGTGTTAGAGCTTCATCAAAAATCTCACAATCGTGGGAAGCCTTTCGCCTGCAAAAAGTGTGGAAAAGAATTCACACGTAGATATCACTTATATCGACATCAGCAGTTCTCTACGTGTGATAACGAAACACCAAAGGAAGAAATTTTCTGCAAAGTGTGTAGAAAAGTATTTTATCGCGTTGATAACCTAAGAAGCCATTTACGGCAGCATTTGGGTGATAAAGTTAAAAATCGAGATTACCAATGTCCATATTGTGAAAAATCTTTCTATGGAACGGCTACTTTAAAGTACAATTGCTTCATAAATTATTTTTTGTAAATTTTTTAAATCATTTTTTAGCATCCATATTCGTAGTCATACTGGCGAAAGACCTTTTACCTGTGATTTATGTGATAAAGGCTTTCCGTCAAATGCTGCACTCAGAAAACATCGACGATCACATACTGGCGAAAAGCCATTTTCATGTTCAAGGGTTTGTTGCAGCTTTTAAATTTCTATATAGCACAAGTGTTACTGAATGCCATCATTGCAGTGTCCTAAAGCATTTGCAGCAAAAGAAGTACTTAATCGTCACATGAAAACTCACACCGGGGAACGACCTCATAGCTGTGAAAAATGCGGAAAAAGTTTCATACAAGCAACACAACTTAAAAATCACAATGAAACACATCATAAGTCAGATCCCGTTAAATGTACACTCTGTGACAAGGAATTTCGTTCAAACCTGAAGTGAGTACTTTATTATATTTACCTAACTAAAAGATTATAAAAAATTCATTCCAATTATGAGCCATGTAGTTAGATCAAGTATCAAATGCCTTCAATTTTAATTTAAAATATGGTAAATATGTGCAGCTTAATATATATGCGTCCCGTATTGATTATACGTTTTGTAGACGCATGTAAAAAAATATTATTTTGCAACTACTTTTTTGGTGATTGTACTAAAAACGCAGATACGAACTAAGCAATGCACAACTTAATATAATATACACATAATTCATAGATATATGTTGCTTTATTCTTGAGTTATGTGTTCACTATAATTATTATAAAATAACGAGTTATTGAAAGTATATTTTTCTTTCAAATTTTAGAAAAAAGAAACTATTTTCAAAAGGTAACAAGAAAAAATTTATGACACCTTCATATGGCAAAGAGATTGACGTAGTAAAGAAAACATATTACATCATTTATAGTACATATTGTATGCCGATGATTCAACGTAGCGATAATCGTATAGAATTGTTTTAATACAATGCCCACTGTTTATAAGCGACCTTAAGCGCCGTGAGTGCCCATATAGATTCACAGTGGGCTTTTCAGTAAGATCGCTTGCATCCTCGTGTATACACACACAAGGTAATATATGTTAATTCAGAACATCCATATCAATACAAAGAGCTGCTATAAAAATTTTGCCCATTGCATGGTCCGGCGAGACGAACATTGAAATGACCCACGATTTTTTATCTTGACATATTACATCTTTACATACACATCAAAATGCTGACCATTTATAAATTTTTTTCTCTAAGGCTATTATTAATACAAAATAATACTAAAATATTAGAAATATTGGCAATATTCACGTTTTGATGTAGTCTGTCAGCAACAAAATACATCGAACCATGAGTACCCCCATTATTATAATAAAAGAACGCAGAAAAGATCAATACACACAATATAATAGGTTTGTGCAACTTTCTTCTGAGCAACTATACTTTCTTCTTCTTGGCTGATATGTTGCTAACAAATAAGGCATTGACTTTTTTATCTATTTTTTTAAATTTGATTTTCTTCAATATTTAGTGGCAATAAGTCTATTCTTCTATTTGGGGCTAAAAAATTATTTGGCGAAAACTTTATGCGAAGTGGGTGTATAATGTCTCTAAAGTACCACATTTTTGCAATTTTAACCCAAGAACAAGATCAGGAACAATTTTAATGCACCGACAGAAAAGAAATAATACATATAAAAATATGGAGATAATCTTAAGGCAGAAACACAATTCCAGCTTTTCAGCCAGCTTGAGCTTTGAACCAATATAAACCAAATGCGGCAACACAAAATTGTAGCTTTAGCTTTTCAGCTAGCTTCAAGCTGGTTACAGCTTTGCTCAAAGTTGAAAATTTCAGCCGGCGAGTGTCATTGTATCTTCTTCTTACT
>QYTT01091225.1:2824-17639 GCA_006980735.1 Dasypogon diadema
TTAGGTGAAGAAAGGGCTCTTCGTGAGGCTAAAAGTTAATGCAAACAAAATTCTAAAAATATCACAAAATTATTTAAATTTTAAATCTAAGATTTTCTTAAACATTTTCCATCGCTTATTTTAGGACTTTAAGATGTAAAATATGTAGGACTGTTTCATTTTCCAATTGTATTTTTGTTGGAAATTGCTCTTAAATCATTTGTTTTGAAAAAAGTTTTGAAAGATGTTAGGCCGCCACTGCGAAGTTTCCATTACTAAAAAATAACACTTAAAAGTGGCAGCAATTTCCATTACACTGAAAGAAAAAGCAATGTGTAGTATGCTCATGGGCTATGACCCGATAATTGTGACTTTTGGTGATATAAATTGTTATTTTTGGGCTTACAATAATTGCTTTTAGTAAAACAATAAATAGCTGTTAAGTATTCTCTATGATTCCAAGGGTATTCTCTATGATTCCAAGGATCACTTTGCTGTTGCTGTCCCGAAAACGCACACAAAATTGAAAGCCCTGAGCTCAGAAATTTCCATTACAGGTGTTGCTGCGTGACAAATGCAACTTTTTAGTGATATAAACTAGATATAGTTTCAATTAACACTTAAATTTCTCAAAATACACTTGTTAGTAGCGGAATTTACTATCAGGTATCACATGTTACCTTGTTCAGCCATTCGCCACTTTATGGTGCCTTTGGAAACTTAGCTGGTATAGACGCGATTTTCAGCTGGAGTATCACACACACAAAATTCTATTTTGATTTCAATGTTTTCATTTTTAATTAGGATTCCACTGTTCAAAAAATTTGAATCAAACATGATAAATACTGCTGCAATGGAGGCTTTCCTTTACCACAGTACAAAGCTGCAATCATAGGTTTAATTTACTTAATTTCAAAAATATTGAATAGAATAGGCCAGAACTCAGTATTGGAATTTCTAAATGGTGGTAAACCATCGATATTAAAAACAAAACTAAGAATTTTTATTTGTTAAATATCCTGGTGGTCATTAAAGAGTAAACTTAAAAAAAATTTGTGATTCCATAGTACCAATAATAGCCTGTACCCATAGGAGCAATATTAATTGTATTTGGCGTTTTTAACAACGTCCTACTATTGGATGGTAAGTTGGCTCCAAATTGTTTTAAAATTTTCAATAATTCGTTTATTGATGAATAAAGAATCCGGCAATCTAAAGCTCACTTTCGAAAATTTTTAAGTAAAAGTATATTTCTTTCTTCATCGTTGCACATATCATTTTCGTCAGAAATATTTAATTCGTTTTCATCAATGATTGTAAAATTTTCCTGCTCTTGTTGCAAAAAACTAACTTCTAAATTATTTTCATTAATCTGCTTCTCAGCACAGCAAATATCGTTTGTTTTAATGATATTGGCATATAAATTTCATATACAGGAACCTTGAATCACATTCACTACATTTCTAAGTACTTCTCCTTTTTGTGTTTCATTTGAAGTAATGTCTGGATTATTATTATTTTCAAGTTAGTTGTTTCACAACTTTTTAGTTCTTTGTTCACTTTACGATAAAACGTAGTAGAATGTTTAAAAAATGTAGGTTTAGCAATTTTCAATTTTTTAACTTCTGAATTTTCTGTAATTTTACCTAATTCTTCAAATTATTAAAGAATAATGACTGCCATGTTCATTGGAAATGTGGAACAAATTACCAATGCTTTAACAGGACAATAACGTTGCAGTGACTTAAAGATTGCAAAAACCCACTTACGCTAAAGTACCATCCACTAAAAAGTGGCATTGGAACGTTACGAATTATACTACGGGGTTTGAGATACTGAGTAGTGCTTTGAATAAGGTTTAGGGAACGTATCTGTTGCTGAAAAGAAAATCTTTGCCCTCACCACTCATTAGTGGCATAATTTAGTGATGAAATCGGAACCATCCCTTAAGTTTCTACAATAAAGTTGCAACCACTATTCTAGAAGTATCAAAAAATCAGTAACATTTGGATACATATAGTTTCCTCTTTTCTTAACTTTCTTCTTCTGAAGTATGTAAGTGGATTTGTTCTGTTTACTATAGTAGTAACTTAATAAATAAATAAATTATTATCTTTAAAAGAATATTCCCACTTTTCAGTGGGACTATAGAAAAATTATATTATTTGAATTTTAAAAACTCAAATTCTTTCAAATGTCTTCCCTACTTTTGATTAACATCAACCAAAATATTTTTTGACACAATTGTGAAGAACCAACGAAAGTATGCTTCCCATTTTTACAATGAATACTTTTAGAATGTAAACGTAAGAAAGATAGCCTGCCTTCTGTCTATAGTATTAAGGGCTGTTTGTCTAGTATATTCGTGCCCCAGAAACTTGCCAAATTAATGCATGAAAATTGGTATTTAATTTTTAATAACGTAATTGTTATTGGTGCTCGCGACTGTCATATTGCAATAGTATTGTAAGAATGAAACATCTGCAGGTTATTTCTAATACTTATTGAAGACTTCAACTATATATTAAAGATACTTATCTTGAAATAATTGATATCATCACATGGTCCGTGTTCCACTTTAATGTTCACATCCATCATTATTTAAACTTAATGATTTTTCGGGGAACAAGAAGGGTTCATTACTCAGTAATAAAAGTGACCACAGGTTCCCATTCCATAAGACAGCACTAGAAATAAATTTTTAGTGAGTCACAATTTTATAACAAATAAAGGAGTTACTCGATTCCTTCAGCACAAGCTACCGCTACTGTCCTAAACCTATATATCGAAGTGGTGTCAGGGTGCCAATTTTACGCCATTTCAAAAATGAATGCACCACTTGCTGGTACTTAAATTCTTTTTTATGCAATCATAATATTACTTGGTTATATTTAAAGAAGAAGAAAAACTTATTCACTTTTAGTGGAAATTTACATAAGGTCAGAGATAAATTGTAGCGGTGTAAACTGATCGATCACGTTATCAATCTTACAGGCGACATCTTAATTGCCATTAAAATTAATTCGTTCGATCTTAAGTATATGGAGAAATATTTGGGTAGCAACGAATAGGAGGGAATTTGCATAAATTATATGGGAGGGAGCCTTTCAGTTCCATAATTAAGTGATTTCCTCCGGTTTTTGTATCGTTCGGATTCCCTGGAATAACAATTCGGAAGCAAATTGTTGGTCCGGTTTGGTGGGTTTTTATCACCCGTAAAAAAATTCTATCCTCCCTGGAATGCCATCTTCTTAGTATATTGACGTCCATGCAGGTATACCTAATATTTATCTTCTGGACCCTATGTATACTCGTTCCATCTGCGCGTAGAAAGCGTCTTCAATTTCTGCCGTGTTGACTTGTTCTGCATAAAATTTCATCTTGTAATTACGAAAATTATTTAAAAGTTAGTAATGGCAAGTTAATTGAATGTGAGATGCTTTTGAGTTCAGGCATCGGTTTATAAGAGATATGGCAATTTGCATTTCATTGTTTTTACCAAGTTGCAATTCACTTATACATACGCGCCTTATGATGGGCCGCTTATTATGGCAATTGCCATTAATTGCTCGATTATTATGAACTACTTTGCTTTATTTTTCTTCACAAACTCAGTTTCATACCATCCGGTTACGCGGATGGGTACGTCAAAAATTTCTATGCTGAATTAGAGATCCAGGAGTTGGCTCCGGCATTTCAATTGGCTACAGTTTGGGACGGTAGGTGATGGCAGATAATTACCAATGGTGCAGTGTATGTAAAAGAAACAATTAATACAAAATTGCACTTTTTTGCAATAAGGCAAGCAGTGTA
Source organism: Dasypogon diadema (assembly GCA_006980735.1). Taxonomy (NCBI): domain Eukaryota; kingdom Metazoa; phylum Arthropoda; class Insecta; order Diptera; family Asilidae; genus Dasypogon; species Dasypogon diadema. Next base: position 6,617 of record QYTT01091225.1, read on the forward strand.
CTATTCACTTGGATGCATTCGACTTTGGGCAAATAATTTCATTAGACTCTAGCTCTAGCATGACTTCAGCCACTTTAAATTCTCCCTGAACTTTTCTAATGATTACATGAAACGTAATGCTACCAATAACTTTTTCTGCTTTATGAGTTAGAAAGCTTTAAAATTTTGAATTGCGCTATTTAAGTAAAAAAAAATGAAGACATTAAGTATTCAATTAGAAATAAAAATTGAGGTTAGAAAGATCTTTTAAGATGTGGAATTCTGCAAATCTAGAATGGAGGTTTCCTGTATACAGATTAATTACTTCATTAAAATTTATTAAAAATTAGTTTGGGAAAGTTTCGCCTAAACGGGTTTATTTCGCAACTTAGACTAAAAGCTATTGTTGCAACTTAAACTAAAATATCATTCATTTATTTTTAAGATTAATTTCAATTTATATAGTTGAGCACTGTAGTAGTTGTTAAATATCGGTGTATAAAGGCTTTTTCGCTTCTCCTCTTGAGCACTCGAATTTAATTTACAAAAACTAAAAATTCTTAATTTTTTCAGCTAGATTAATGCCTGCAGTCACATGTATAGAGTTTTCCGATTTGATGTCAATTACACTATATAACTATAGTTCCTTCATGAGATAGATAATCGTTTCCTTTTTCAAAAATATCTAGCACAAGTAGAAGACTGATAAGACTTATCAGGATGCACATTTTGAGTTGGGAAGGAATGAAAAACTCTATTGTTTGTCTCCCAAAATTCTCCCTTAAAATGACGACAAGACAAATTAAATTCAGTATTTACAAATATCTAATGGATTTGTTTTCGTACGTAAATCTGGAAATTCCTAAGCTGACATGATAACAGCATAATTTACGTTGTGCAAACAATTTGCCCATCATTGGTGAGATATTGATATCTAAATATGTATACCCGATTTTACCCATTTTTCGAGTTTTGAGACTTCCTTCCCGCCGAAGGGGGGACTTTCGCCACTTTTGTAACCGAATTATAACATATCTCCTGTAGGACTATGATTCTGCAAAGCTTTATCAAAATGAGCGTGTTCGTTTTTCATTTGCATCATAACCAAACTTACATAGGTCTATGCTTTATATCAAGATCACTTGTTTTTGTAATTTTGTAGGACATCTTACAATATTTTGAATTGATAATTTAATTAGTGGTTTTGTGTTTGTTAAGGCGGCACTTTACTTAAAAAATTCAAAAATTTCAATTTTTATTTACTTTATTTTAGTCCCTAAGTAGTGTTTTCCAAACTTTTTACATCTAAAATATAATAGGGGAGAATGGGGCAAGACGGGGTTGTGAGGTAAGATGTTACAATACCTTCCCATAGAGTTATAATTTAAAGTCTCGGAAACTCCACAGACATATCGTAAGCATATTCCCACAATCCGGTCAACGAAAATTCCAAGTAATGAATTCTTTAATTTCAAGAAATGTTCAAGAAATGTAATCCTAGAATTTCAATTCGACTTACCTTATCACGTGTGAAGAACATACGTCTGGGGTCACAGTCACAAAATTCCGCAATCGCAGCTTTTTTGCAGTTTTAATTCTGAAATGCGAAAAGAAAAGAGAATTAGTTTTTCCAGTAGTCAGTCAGTCAGTTTTCGAGTTTTTCAGTGACCGGTTCGCGAATAAGTTCGTTTTCCCTTTTAATCTCGCGCTCGTGTAAAGATTGCCTTTTCCCTCAATTTTCAAGTAAATTTATTTAAGTGATTAAATATCAAGAAAAATGGAAAAGTAACTGAATAAAAGAAAGTCTTGTGAAAAATAAAGTTGTATTAAAAAGTATCAAAGAAAGTGTCATCTGGCGAAGAATAAAGTTGCGTTCAATCATTGAAGTGTTGTTTTATCTTTTTTTTTCTGCCTATCGAAGGTGTAAAATAAAACTGTAAGACGGGGTACCCGGTTTATAGCCTAAACTATACACAATTCTGGAAAAGAAAATTTTCATTCATATAGACGCGTCTACCCCGCTTCCCTTCAGTCGCTTGACAACCATCGCAAAGGAAAGTCGCGTTTGGACGTTATAAAATTAAAACAGGTTTTGACAAGTTCTTCTTTTTTTTTTTTCAATATTTTAAGCGTGTGGCAAAAGTATCGAAAAATCAAATTACTGTGACAAGTTTAAGTATCCTAAAAAGTGTGGAAAACAAAGATTAACGTAAGAAATTTTAAAATAATTTGCAGCGCAGTTCATTAATTCACTCAACTAGGAAATCCCTGTGCATTTGCGCAAATTGAAGGTATATGAGTGACATAACGTTTTTATATATTCCCTCAATTTGCACCTTAAGTTTCAAAGCGCGCTTTTTTTCAAAGATGTCCCCTGTAAGCCTAATCCTCCCATGTAATGCAGCAACAAAAAGACACTTGCAAAATATTTTACCATGCAGAATCATGAAATGAAAAAAGTTCCTATAAATCCATGTATTGCATGCTTATCGGTGGCAAACAACGAACTTAACACCAAAGTTACCCAGGAACGCAACCCCAATGTAATGAACACAACCCCGAACTGATGCGGATCAGTGTTGCCATTATAAAATTTCAAGAAAAGATCGATGATACTCCATATAAAAAAAGTGGCTGACATACGGAACCAGGAGCTTTCTTTGTATAATTAATATATATATATAGAATAGAAGATGAGGCAAGATGGTAAAACATATTTTTAATGGAATATTATAATAAAAGCTAGCGAATTTTGTGCAGTATAACGTGTCTTCAGTTTTTTGCATTTTACCAAAAGCTAACATTTTCTTGTTTTGCGGCACGGGAAAAACTCTAACTTCTTTTTATTAATATATCCGCTTGATTTTTTTCCTGTAAAATCAGTGCTATATTCTTTGCACAAAATGTAGCATTAAAATTAAAGTTTAAATAATAAATATATTATTTCTTTTTCAATAAAAACTTTTAAATAATTTTTAAATTTTTTGAAACTTTTAAATAATTTTGGGAGCATTTAGAATAAAATTACAGCCAAACTGATGCTATAGTTTGTAGACTTATATGTAAGCTTCAAAATAAAAAAATTATTACTTAGATATCTTTTATACTTTTAAAATTAGAATCTTTCTCGTGAAATCAGAGATTTGAGAGAATTCCCCCCCGCCCCGAAAGAGGGGAAAAAAATTTTAAGTAATTTCTTCCTATAACATGCTTAAATATAATATATCAAAAAATCTAAATTTGTTGTGCATAAATAAACTATTTTCAAATTTTTGCAAATTGTCCCCGTAAACACATAACACACAACCTATTGAATTCATTTCTAGCCTTCAATAGTATTCTCTGTATGCACGATCTATATATTAGTATAATTTCTTTTTATTTAGCAACCATTATGGCATTTGTTAATGTACGCTACCTACTCTAGATACAATTGAACACACGAAGGCCATCCTAAGGTTTTTTCTTGGTTCTGATTACCGAAATTTGTTGCATATAATATTGTCTAACAGAGACCACATAAATGCTCAATCTAGTACGATGGAGCTTTTTTACTTGTTTAAGAACTAGGTTATAACTTTCTGAATCTCGGGCAGTACTAATAGACTTTTTTTTATTATTTTAACCACGATATTTAACCCTGAGATTAATAGTAATTTTATTAATTTCAGTTTTCTCCTGTCTGAACACTTGAATTTATCTCTTAATACTTTCAAATAAACTAAATTTATTTTCCAAAATGCAATTCCTTTCTTTTTATATTTAGCTCAATATTGTACCTTTTCTTTCAATTGATTTTCGACAATAGTAGTTTTCTCCTAGCTACACGTGAACTATACCTACCCAGTAAAAGATTTGTTGAATTTTATTTCACTTACAATAGTCAAATTCTACGCAATTAATAACAAATACTACAAATTTTTGGTAGAAATGACAACTTTGAACAAAAACAGGAGAATGCTCACCGATGGATGTTATTATGGAATTGTAGCGGTTACGCTACGTGTTAACTTTAATCGATTAATAATAATAATTTTAAAGATGGTTGATGGTTTATTTTAAAAGAGAAAATCTGAATGACCAATTAATTTTAGCAAACAGTGTAGTCTGTAGTGTCTAAATTTATTCGTCGGAAATGTATTTATCAAGACACTTTGATTTTACGCACAAAATTCATCACATCAGTTTTTGAAGACAAACACTTTGGAAAACTTTGCACAAGACTCATACACTGAAAGAAAAATCTATGTGTAGTATGCTCACGGGCTATGACCCGATAATTGTGACTTTTGGTGACATAAATTGTTATTTTTGGGCTTACAATAATTGCTTTTAGTAAAACAATAAATAGCTGTTAAGTATTCTCTATGATTCCAAGAGTATTCTCTATGATTCCAAGGATCACTTTGCTGTTGCTGTCCCGAAAACGCACACAAAATTGAAAGCCCTGAGCTCATAATTTTTTTCAGTGTATAAACACTAAAAATTTTGTAAAAATAAATTTGTCAATTTGAAGTTTTTGTTTTTAGCCTTCTTTTGAATTTAAAATCTGTTAGAGGTCCAGAGGTTTATAAAAGTAGTGCCATGTATTTAAAAAAAATAGGCCAGAAGTTAATATAGAATAAAATCATATTAAAATAAATTAAACAAGGTTTTATTTAAATATAAATAAAATAATAAAAAAATTTAGAGAAAGAAAAATAAAAAATCGTGAATAAAAATGGAAGAACAAAATACAAGATAATCAAAATAAAATTTAAAATAAATTAATAATTGTTTAGAAATGGTGTAAATATAAGTAAATAAGTAAATATGTATTAAAACTTTGATTTTATAAAATATGAGATGGTAGATCACATCCGACATATGCATCGTTCGCAATGCAATACCTAATTAGTTTTTCCCAACAGAGATCCAAGGTGAGTAGGTGTGGATTTCCAAAAACAACCAGAAGAGCTCTTGCACGTGAAATTGCAACATTCATCCGCTTAGTACTTTGGACAAATCCTAAAGCGTACCGCAAATTAACACGAAGTAGAGATTTTTTTGAACGGACTGTCGCGATTAAAATTATATCACGCTCCTGGCCTTGAAATTCTTCAACCGAGCCAATTTTGGGAAGAAGCATATCAGCCTCTGCAAAAATATTACGAATAGCCCGAACTTGTTTTTGATAGGGGGTGATTATCCTTATACACTTGGGACTAATTTGTTTTCTATACAATTTGATCACAAAGAGGAATATGCTCTTAGCTTCTGCTGCGTTGTACCAAGAAGGATAATCTGCGTCCTGTCGATTTTCGCCACGTATTCCAACAAAAATAACACCATGGCTTTTTGGTCGCGTTTCAGGGCTTGGCAAAATATCCTCAAACGTACTCAACAACAGTGCTTCTCTGCTTTCATTTTCATCAATCATAGGTTTCAGTTCGGAATTATAAAATAAATCATTGAAAACATTAAGGATACTTGGCAAAGAGCGGTAGTTGTAAATGAGCTTTGTAACTAAACGGGGGTCGTATCCAGTCTGAGGAAATCTTTCTCAATCTCTTTTATAGGGTACTGTGTTCAGAATCCTCTCAAGAAAAGACAATTGCAAGTCTTTGTCTGCTGCATATCTGTTTAAGACAATAGGTCCTAATTGCAGTGGATCTCCAGCTAAAATTATTTGTCCTATTGATCGATCAACTTGACTTAAAACTATCATAGTTTCTGGTTCTAAGCATTGTCCAGCTTCATCAATTAGAACATGAGTAAAAGGTCCTTTTGGAAATCCCATTTGTAGCAGAGTCCCAAGCGTAATACAAGTTCCAATTGTAATTCTGTGTCGGCCCAAATGTTTTACTTGACATTTTAGCTTTAACCCAGAATCTGTAATTATCATATTGTCTTGTGAACTCCCATCAGCAGCAATGTCAGCTGTAGCACAATACTGTTTCAAATGTTCGGGAACCATATCTTTTTCCACCAAATTATGAAAAACCAGACGAACAAAATCACCAGGCTTGAGAGCTTCGCAGCCTATAAGACGAGTAGCTATCAGATCGGCTGAACTATGGGAAATGGGAAAATAAACCAACCCATAAACCATTATAGACTTTAAACAGTGAATTTACGAACTGATAATAGCGTTTGCTACAATATCCATATATAAAGCTCATGCTATTGTAATTATGTGTTTTCAAACAGAAAATAATAATAGTACAAACAGTTCTTAAGAAGGTCACAAAACTAATTACAATTAACAATTTGTTATTTCGAATATATGTACCATTGTGAAAATAAGTATACTACAGAAATGAAGATTTATGAAAATTTCCATATATTTTTGTTTAATAATAATGTTCAACATTAAATCAAACATAATAAATCAAACAATTTCTCAAGCATTTTAAAGACATTCGATTAATTGAATTCAAAAAATTATGGTCAATATTAGTAGTCTTTTTTTACTTATTTTCTAAGCTATCATTTCTAATTTAAATTTTATACATTTTTTATAAAATTTGTTCAACAAAAAACATTAAATATTAAATTAAACACTTTAATACTAAATAAAATAAATGACAAATGAAAATCAAAATTAATCGCCTTGCTTTTTATTTTTTTTTGTATCTAATGAGCTTTTAGGAATTTGGCATTTGCACTTTTTAATGAATTAATAATGCCATTTCTAAATTAAGGCATACCATAATTTTTAGATTTAGCGTATTCTAAAAATGGATAATAAATAAACGTCAGTAAATATATTAATAAAAATATTTAGAAATAAACAACCCATCTAGTTCTCGAGATATCAGTCCTTTTTCCCTAGAATTGCAGTTTAACAGTCCCTCGCCCTCTCTTTCGCAGACGTACCACAAAAGAAATAAAAATTATTAGATGTAAAATGTGTAGTATTGGAATCAGTTATAAGCTGCTCAGCTGCACATTCTGCATTGGAAGCACTTGCTTATGAAATATAAAGTCGACTGTTCTGGCAGTATATATTATTAAAGCAATTATGTTATAATTAACCTATCTACTTCCTTCCATAATATTTTCCTAGCATTCACATCGGAGCTTTGAGCTAGGTACGAGAAATAAATATTCGGTCAACAGAAGATATTTGTAGCAGCTAATTCAGCTCATTATAGCTTAGAAGTTTGAGTTTGAGTTGAGTTTTTTCCTTAATGAATATTCAATTTTTTACTCACCAATTTATTTTATTTTCAATGTGATGTTTGATTTAGAACCATTTGCAGTCTGTTTACTCAATCGGAATCTGCTATAAAAATATATATCACTCCATGTATATCACTTAAACCGGCCGTTTAATTTAAACTCCGTTTAAACTGTTGCTTGAGTTTAAACCAATAGTGAAAAACACCATAATATTCCACACGTCAGTTTAAACTATAGCTGGCGTTAAACGAAGTTTAAATTTTAACTGAACAACCGGGCAAAATGGTTTACATACTTAGTTTAAACTTGCTTATAAGTATAACTAAACTAACGTTTAAACTTTAATGCCCGGTTTTTCAGTTAAAGTTTAAACTTCGTTTAAAGCTATCTACAGTTTAAACTGACGTGTAAAATAAAATGGTGTTTTTCAGTATTGGTTTAAACCCAACCAACAGTTTAAACGGAGTTTAACTTAAACGGCCGCATTTGTTGGTTTAAACTGAGATTTTCTATGCAATCAATCGTTGTTCGAGAGATTTTGTGGTGCAAATTGTATTATATTAAATTAATGAAATGAATTCGGGTTTTGAAGATTTAAATGATGAGGAATATGTCTCTATTATTATTTATTCAACTCGAACAAGAGTGATTCGTTTGAGACCGAATCATTTCAACCCATGGAGTGATGTATACATTTTTATAGCAGATTCCGATTGAGTAAACAGACTACTCAAATGGTTCTAAATCAAATAGCACGTAGAATTGAAAATAAAACCAATTGGTGAGTAAAAAATTGAATATTAATTAAGGGAAAATTAGTAGTGGCAAAGTTTGTGAAAGAGCTAGCTCAGCTCACATTTGAGCTAGTTCAGTGCAATGCGCTTCTTCGAATTTGTGCTAACTCAATCTTCTAAGCTATAATGAGCTGAACAACCAGTATACTATGTTTTGGCCTAAATCCACACTGCTGTTTCGTAACTGAGGAGTGCGCGTCAGTATATCCTTTAATTTGTTCGTATAACAAACGCTCTAACACTTTAGACAGAACTGTGGAGTATACTAATCGCTCCGAAGTCCTGAGGACCAGCAGGATTACTAACTTTCTCAATAGGATATACTTTGGCAATTTTTCATTGGGAGGAAAAAGACGAGGTTATGATAGCAGTATTGAAGATGTGCACGATAGGTTTAACTATGAAAGGTAGAATGAGTTTAAGAAAACGCAAGTCGATGTTATCTGACCCTATAGCATTGAATTTTATAGACTTAAGTGCAAAAATCGTATCAGAAATAGTAACATGTTTAAAGGAGAACTGCTCTGAGTCACTATCAGCTCTGTTAGGTAGCAAATTAGCACTAGATGAATCATTTTTACATGTACTATTCACAAAGAACGCATTAAATTCATCAGGATCAAAACCTGTGCAAGCAGAGGCATTCGAAGTAATTCCAGCATCTTTTATATTTTTCCACAAGGTTTTCGACGGTAGACACGGATCAAGCTTGCAACGCAAATATGAGGATTTTTCTCTACGAATTGTAGCAGTAGTGATATCTTGCAGTCTTCTATAACTTCTTTCCAAGTCTAAACCACCAAATCTCAATATCTCGAGAACTAGATGGGATATCGGTATGTGTTTGGCCTAAAATGAAAGCGAGATACATTTCCTAGGTGGAAATGCGGTGTATCAGGTACCTTCTTACCTTTCAATCGCGTGCGCTCTTGAATACCCCCTCGCCATGCAATTTTTCTGCCAAGAAAACCACATCCTTTATTTCAATTATTTCCTTTTAAAATCACTTCACTTGAAAATAAACTGGAAATGTCAGCGGGTAGAAATTTTAAATACAATTTGACATTTACAGTAGTCCACAAAGCAGACAAGGAATGTTTAACGTTCGTTTAGTTAAACGCTCGTTTAACTATCCTTGCAAAACAGCAAGGTTTTAAGTATTTAGTTTAAACTTGCTCATAAGTTTAACTAAACTAACGTTTAAACTGTAACTGAAAAACCGGGCATAACTGTCAAAAATGTTTTCCTGTGTATGTAGTATATGTTTTTTTGAAAATGTATTTTGATGGTTGGCTAATCCACTGATATATCGCTAGCTTAAATCATTCAATTTGGAACTTGAAGCATTAAAAGTATAAAATACTCTTCAAAACTTTTTGTAATTTTTCTTGGTCTTCCAGGAACAGACAATTTATTTAACCCTTTCGCTGCCACGTGAATTTTCGAATTTGTCCCAGTGGACCACAATATAAATTTCATATTAAAAATTGTGGTGGTCACTCGTGATCACCGTGGCCCCGTGACGCAGTTTATCTTTCCAAGAAATTTCACAAATTATTGAGAAAAATGGAAAATATTTTTGAACGGTAATTTTCAATAATTTAGATAGCCTGTGAATATTCTTCAAAGGAGTAAGATTATAATTTACCCTGTTTACTGTTTACCTTGTTGTAATACATTCCATCGAAAAATATAATTTTTTATAGACACAAACTTTACTGAAATTCATATGCTATAGGTACATAAAATAATTTGTGAGAATATTTAAGTTAGATACTAAAAATATGTATACATATAAAAATTCTCTTTTATTATTTTTGGCTAAAAAAATATGTTTAGGGTTCCGTAGGTCAGAATGAAAAACGAACCCTTATAGGATCACCCGTTTGTCTGTCTGTCTGTTCGTCTGCCACTGCCAATTTGATCCGAATCTACTGAACCGATCAAGTTGAAATTTGGTATGCATATGAATTTCTGTGACCAAAAAACGGACATGTAACGTAAATAAATGAATTTTGAATATGGAGGTCACTTTTGGGGGTAAATTGTTACACGCTAACCTCCTGTGCGTGTATTATGCCCGGCAGGCGTTGGAGGAGGGTAGGGTGCTATTGTCAGCCTGTGCACCTGTTGGGCGCCACACGGTTTTTTTTTTTTTATATAATTGAGTCCGTGAACTCAGTTGTAATGCAGGTTTTGACTTCTCACCATACGCACTTCACCGAAACAAAAGTTATCATATTACAACACTTTAATATTTTTAATCCAACACGTTATAAAATTTATCTCGAGGAATTCAGTCGGGTAATTCTGGAGTGTACCCTCAACTTAACACTTAACCTACAGGGTATTTCTGATGTTATTTCACTACACTTCTGATGTTATTCTTATAACTCTAATGATCGCAAGGTAGCAAGGTAGGGGAGCCAATTACACCAGCAAAGTAAATTTAATCAGTTGATATCAAAATAAGGAAAAGAGAACAAAACCAGATACTTATCTTTTTGTGACATTCCACATGCTCCAATCGTTCTTTACAAACTCCGGCTCTTTTCCCACCAATCCAGTTCCCACTTCACTACCAGCCCTGCTCCTCTTGATCAGTTTTCCGCCGACTTCGCAATTTCCACCTGCTCCTTTTTAATCTGCTTTCCGCCGACTTTCCAATTTCCACCTGCTCCTTTTTAATCTGCTTTCCGCCGACTTCCCAATTTCCACCCACGTGCTCCTCCTTCTACTTTTCTCCGCTCCTTTTCACACTGTCACTTTTTTTCCTGCTAAGTTCACCTCTCCTTTCAAACTTTCAATCCTTTCAATGTTGAATTTCGAAGCCTGACACTTTTTCTTCACTTTCTTTTCTTTTTTTCTTCTTTTTTTTTTAACACAACCTTCCTTACAGCAGGCCCTATTGTCGGAATACCATCGAACTTAATGGCCGCCCACTTCACATACCAGAGCTTTTATATTTAATCCACCCCTATTGGGACTTCCGCCCCCTATTTTGAGCAAATCTTAAAGACGGTTGAAATTTGAATTCAAACGTTTGAACTAGTTAATAATTTTTTTTCCAATTTTCTGCGCTGTTA
>QYTT01091232.1:0-19193 GCA_006980735.1 Dasypogon diadema
GATGATGTATTTCTGTTGCCGCTATAACAACAAATACTAAAAAACAGAATAAAATAAATATTTAAGGGGGCTCCCATACAACAAACGTGATTTTTTTGCTCGTTTTTGCTCGATATTGATAACGGCAACAGGTAGACGCTTGAAATATTCACAGAATATTGAGTTATATATTCACTTTAAAAATAAATAATTAAATTAAAATAAAATTAATATTTAAGTGGGGCTCCCATACACCAGACATGATTTTTTTGTCGTTTTTATAGATAATGGTACGGAACCCTTCGTGCGCGAATCCGACTCGCACTTGGCCGGTTTTTTGAAAGTCCCTTTGCTTCAATTCTGTATCCTAAATAATCTATAAAATTCGTTACAAATATGCATTTCTTTCTGTTCAGTTTTAACCCAACATTTGATAATCTTTCAAAGACACTTTCTAGTCGCTCTAGTAGTTGTTTTTTATTTTTGCCTGATACTAATCGATTACCCACTCATGCCTATAACTCTGATAAAATTTATTCCATCTCTAACTGGTATTTACCTGTTGCTACTTTAATACCATCTGTTAATTTTATATATTCCTTTTGGTGCACTAATAGCGCACAACATTTGAGATTGCTCGTCTAATTTAAATTGAAGAAAGGCCTGCTTTACTTTCAATTTCGCGAAGTGTCGTCCACCTCACAGCGATCCAAAAATATCCTCTATCGAGGAGGGGGATGGTTGAAACTTTTAAGAAAAGGATTAATCGTTGTTTTGTAGTCGCCACACAACCGTATACCTGACAGATTAAATACTACTACGAGAGGTGATTTAGTAAAATCTGTCTTAAATAAATAATAAATAAAACTGCATATAAGATTGCAGTGGTAAATCATAATAAATATAAAAAGCAATATTTAATAAATATAAAAAATTTTTAATAAATATAAAAAGCTATATTTAAATATAACGAATAATAGAAATTATTATCATACACCAGAAAATTAAAAATAATTTAGATCAAGTACTTTTTGTTTACATGGGAAGTTCTGTGAGAAAAAAATCGGTCAGAGACAGTCCGATTATTCTTTATGCCAAAAGTTGGGGCGCACTCAAACGATAATTGTTGATCAAGGTACTATATAATTTTTATTAAATGATTACACTTGTGGGTTTCCGAAAGATGAAGAAGACTGTGAGGAATGGCTACGAAGGTTTGGACGATTGTCCTATCCTACCTTAATTATATAATCTAAGGTCACAACTTCTTCCCATGGCTATTCGGAGAAGGAAGTCCTTCCTGATATCTTGTTCTTGATATAACAGTACAGAGCACAGTTGGGTTCCCAACACAAAAGGCACATAAGGCGCACATGGCTCGCCTTAGAATTAACTATTTTGCAGGCCACTTGAAGAGAACTTATCCCAGGTAGACAAGAACCGGGATAAGAACGCCAGAATGATGTACTCCTTGAATTGCAAGAAAGCAGGGAATGATGTTGTGATGAGGATATTAAATGATCAATGATCAGAATTAATGAAGATGTTAAGGTGATAAATGAAGAATTTAAAGTTGATTAATATTCGCAAACTTCGTTTTAGCAAAATATATGCAGTTCGGGCGCGAACTGTACCCATAAAATAGCTTCATAATAAACAGTTGGGGTTTTGAAATCAGAAACAGATTCAAGACTTATCGAAAATGAAGTTATACGCACTCCACTGTACAAATAATTGAAGTTCACACTGCACAGAAAAGTCAATGATTGACCTTACCAGCCTGTTTCAACCTCCCCCCAGAAAAATCAACCAAAGCACGACAAAAAATCATAAGCTATTATGATTCACTATTAATTATGTTTTAGTATATTTGTATGTTTGTCTCTCCCCAAAAGAAACCTCTGGAGCACAATAAAAAGTCCAATGCTTGACCTCTCTAACATGTTTCAAGCAAGCTCTGGATTCAACCCACGCCCCAAAACAATTCCCCAAACCACGACAATTTTTTACAGCTCTCGCTCCACATTTAGTAGGAAAGTTTAATTCCTAACCACTCCAATCTCCTTCAAGCACTCTATGGGATTTTCCTCCCCCAGAAGAATCCCCCAAAGCGTAAAAAGAAGTTATCCGTTATTCTAATGTGATTCACATCTAAATCACTTTTCTTGTGTAATTATGATTGTATTACGATGCCGTTAAGCGCATATACAGTTATAAAGACACGTAGATGCACCGGATAAGATTCCATTAAAAAATTCACTATTTTAATATTATATCTGAATTATATGCGCGTCTTAGAGCACATATTGATTATGAATATTAATTTTGATATTTATATATTAGTACTACGGATATAAGGAAAACAATTTCTTTTATTAGTACTGCATTTATAGAAAAAATCGTTCTCAAAGACATTAAAATACCTTTTATTAAAAAACAATAAAATCATAACAATTTATTGGCATAAAAAAACTCAGTCTTCTGCATTAATTATGCTGACCTCACTTAAAACGACTGTGATAAGTAACGTGCATATAAATTAACATTGAAAATAACCTTCTATTGTTTTTTGAAGAAGTGATTTTTCACGTTGATTGAAAGTTCAATATTATTCAAAGACTCTCCAAATACCGCTTTAAACTGAAAAATGCATCGATAGCTTCACTCCTACTTGGTCTTAGCCTTGGTGGCACGCCTTCCTACTCACTATCTAGTTCGTTATCATCTAGCCTTTCATCTTCCAACACTTCATTTAATTCTCCGAAACAATCTTGAATTTCCTCTTCATCCAGTTCTCCATTGTGTTCATATTCCTCACTATCGTGTTCATTTGAAATGAGATCAGTACCTTCATCTACATCTTCACTATCATTTCTTTTAAATAGTCCTGCCTTTTTAAAACAATTTCTAATCGCTTGGGGTGTGACAAGCGACCAAGATCTTTTTAGAAGGTATAAAGAGCTTAATAAAGTAAAGTCGCGTAGGAATTCCTCCATATGACCGCCTTCTATTTCCAAAAGTTGTTTCCGGATCAAACATTTTCTGTACTGGGCCTTAAACGAATGAATGATTCCTTAAAAATTAAAATAAGGGATATACCTTGTTGGGATTTTTGGTTTGGGTAGTTTCAAAGAACCCACTCTATTAATCCAACTTTTATTTCCCTGTTTTATACAGACTAACGACGCCACCGACTAGGTCGGTTGCTTCTCTCTCACTGCTAACAATTCACATCCGATTGAACAAAATCTGATCCTAATTCACATTCTAATTCTGATTCACATTAGATATAAATATAAAATATGCTTGGTACGCCACATACCTACATACATTACATATGTACCTTGATCCAAAGGTTGGATGAGACTTGTGGTATTTGCTGGTAGAAACATGATTTCAATATTATTTGGCTTACAATCCAATTTATGACATGAAGCATTATCAATTAGCATGTCAAGCTAACATGACATAATACGAAAAAAGACAAAACATACGCCAAGAAAATTTTACGAGCTAAAATGTCAATTTCCCCGCTGGAATGGAACACTTTTTTGCTATAATTTTCCTATAAATATTCGTTTTGGGAAGAATATTTTATGGGAACAAAGATTAGTTTTATGGTAAGAAACACACACACAAATAAATAGGTAGTATAGTTGTTTTAGGTCTCTACATGGGTACCTAGATTTGGCAAGTCAATTTTGATTGAGCGGGGTTTTTAAATTTAAAAAATGGACACCAAGAAATGTAAGCTGGAAATTTATTGGAATGGAAATTTACTGAAATTAAACGAAATTTGTTTACTTTTGCATCGGAAAACATTGAAATACTGTCTGATATGACTCTGAGTCCAGAAGAATATTTTAGTGTTGTAAGGATGAACTATTTCAATACGTTAGATTATGAGTTATTTAAATATTTTAGAAGAAATAATAGAAGCTGTAAGAGAAAGGCGTTTTTTATGGGATGTCGAAGATCCGGAATATAAAAATCGTGTGAAGCGACCAAGGGCTTGGCAAGAAATCAGGAAAGAACTTGGTAAGAAAATACTAATAGATTAATGCAAGTTTGTGCATATTTGTGAAATCTTTATCGTGCTTCTACATTAACATGTAAATGTGACATTAAAATGTACTACTCAATTACAGACATATCTCCGGAAGAAGCCAGGAAAAAATGGGAGGGTATGAAATTGTCTTACTATCGAGCGAAAAAAACAATTGCCAGTGGATCAGGAGGACAAAGTAAAAAACCTTACAAGTACTCAGTCTCCCTTTCGTTTCTAGACGAAAACAATTGCTCTTCAAAGTGAGTAAACATATTTCGTATGATGGTTACTATTTAACTATCGATTCTGTTCTTTCATTCGATGGCCTTATCACTACTATTTTATTATTATTCCTTTTTGAGTTGAATAACTTTCACGGTTGACTTTCATCAAGCAACCTTTAGAAGTCTTCTTCAGAAAGTAAGTACAAAAACACATAACCTGATTACGACTAGTACAAGAGGCAATTTAGAAACTTACTAACAAATTATTAGATTGAAATTTTCTGATTTAAAATAAGTAATTTAATGTCTAAATTCATAGAATAAGATAATTTCTTCACTGTTTGATTTGTCAGTGTTTTCTTATTCATTCTTTGAAAAATACTCAACTTCAGTTTCAGATACGAAGTTAAGCATTGCGCAAAATGCTTTAGCTTTAATTGAAAAAGAAGTTGCACAAACCAAAAGTACATCGGAGAGGTTTGGAGAAGTCGTTGTTGCGAAAATGGAGGAGTTGCCATGTGAAGCAGCTAAAGATGAAGCCAGCATTGAAATTTTACAAATTCTGTTTGAAATGAAAAAAGTATTCCTAATAAATGTTTATTTTAAAATAAATTTACAATTAAGAAAAATTCATTTTATTTTTTATTTTAAAATAAATTTACAATTAAGAAAATGAATTAGCAAGTGATTTTCCATTGTACGTGAGACACAAAATTGTAATTTCTAATTTATAAATCCTAGAACATATTCAACTTTAACATATTAAATTGCAATTTCTAATTTATAACTTGTATGCTGACTTCATTTTTATATAAAATCTTTGTATGATCAAGTTATATGCGCTCCCATTGCCATTGCCATTAGCGCCATTAGTTAAGAAATAATCTGCAAATTTTTCACGTACTCGTTTAGTACTTGTACCATTATTATATGAACGTGGTATAAGCTTTCCAAGAGAACTTTCCTGCTTACGCCATTCACCTTCTATAATTTTACCATCCTCCATCTCAACGTCCACTAGACCAGTGGTAACATAATTGTTACTTTTTTGATTTTGTCGTAGCCAGTTATGTAAGCAGATAGTTGCAGCAACAATTCGCTCAGCTGATAATATTCCAAAAGTATTTTCAATAACTCTGCGAGCTCTTGAAAATCTATAATTAAAAACTGCTTGGCTAGTTGACAAATTTTCACCTTTGAAAGGTTTTAGCATATTTGTTGCTAGTATAAAACCATCGTCAGCTACAAAGACATAAGGCATTTTCTCAAATTTCTTATTAATATCCTTTGGTGGAGGTCGTCTATGAAGTAGACAGCTTATTACAACTCTAAGCCTACTTTATTGTTCAGTTACTTACTCCAAATCTTGATTTATGAATTTTCTTCCAAATTCCCTGTTTTGGAAAACCCCGCCATCACTTTGACGCCCTGAAGCACCAACATCGCGCATTATGAAATTATAATTACTGTCGCAAATTGCTAGTAATACTATAGAATGGCTTTTCTTATAATGTAAATATTTTGATCCAGATTTCGGGGGAGCCTGTAATTCTTTAATGAATAGAACATCAATGTTATATTTTTCTCATTACCTCTATGAGAATATGCTTTAGATCAATCGCTCCAATGCAATGTGGGAATTCACCTAACATATCTCTTTCTTTATAATACTCCCTCACTCACAGTTTTCTTCTTCATCTGAAGCGTTCCTTCTTCATCCAAAGGAATCAAATTATTTAAAAGAATATTAATAAGGCCTGCGTCACGTAAGACATTCATCCTGCAAATCTTTTTTGGGTTTTAATTCGCAATCAAATCAACAGCACTTATTTGTTTTAAAATTTTCGCTGCAAATTTAATGAAACTTTGCTATAAAATGGAAAAGAATGCCCCTTTCCCCTTCATTTTTTGTTCTTTTTTACACATATCAGCAATCAATAAACCATCTCGTTCAGGTTTTCAGTAAAAACGCATGTTGTTGCTATATAAATGGACCCTTATTAATATTAATTTCGTAGGCGAGACGCACAGGGAGCTATGGCGACAAAAAGTGAAAGGAAGAACTAAAACACCCCCGTACATTTGCATAAAAAAACCCGTATTTTTTTATTATTACAGAAGTGTCCGTTTCCTCACCACCCAAAAAGTGTTTTTAGAGGAAGCCTAGCCCATTTCACATTCGAAGGCAAAATATACTTTACACTGTGTTATTTTCTTTATGATTTGATTCAAATCGCAATTCATACAAATTCATTGTAAATTACTTTCACATTTGTATGCATGAATTATGGCTGAAACAGATTGAACCAGCAACAGCACCAGCACTAGCACCAGCCACAGCACCAGCAAATCAGTGGCGACGGTAAAGTGAAACACATTGACAACAGCGACAGCAACAGCAAAAATCTTCGTTTGACAATTGACAACACAGAAATCAAATTAGATAGTTACTTGAAACATCATAATAATATAAATACACAACGAAAGCTTCGCTCGCATTTTACAAAATCGGGAGAAAATTACTCTCACAAAGAAAGCTCAATGTTCCCACCGGCACCGACCACGTTTTTTTATATGAAGTTTTTGTCCTTTTCGTTTAAAGGAGCTTTTCATGAGAGAAAGCTTTACCCCTGCGGCAAATTCAAATCCTATTCAAATTACTTTTTGGTTGCGTTCCTGGGTAACTTAGGTAAATTGGATTTATGCCATACGAAAATGAATTACTGTGGGCAAAAAATAGATCCAAATTGACTTAAGGGTTTATAAAATCCAAAAAGACAGGTAACCATTTATTTCTCATGTCGTGACAATGTCTAATTTTTATGGGGAGAAACTGAAAACTGGCATTAATATGTATCATACTTGGCGTTGCCGCCGGTAAGTATGCAATAAATATTTGGATTTGGTTCATTTCGCAACATTTATACCAAATCAATCAAGTGATAACCTTGAAAACTTATTCCATCTTATGTTGGACAGCGCATACGTAACAACTTCAAACATAAAGTGAACGAATAATGCTTTCATAGTCTTTTTATAGCCTTAAGCCGAAGGTCCATTCTTAACAGCAGACGCGGCAAATGCGGCAGATGCATCGCTTTAACGGTTATGAAGTCAAGACATGTTCCATTCAGACAGACGGGTCATTTGTCAAAGTTCAAACATTATTTTATTCAAACATAATTTTCTTTACATGCAAATTAAAAAAGTGAAAACCCCGAAATTCAGAGAACAGCGCGTACTTAAAAAAGAAGGACGAAATTCGCGACAAAAATGTAAGCACACATTTGTCAAGCATTCGGCAACGCTGTCACTAGGTGAAAAAGTAGAAAGTTGTGTGCGTCGCGTTAAATTCTTCAAGTCATGAGTGGGCCTTGCTCCATTTGAATCCCGTACATTCTACTCAAATGTCAACGCATCTGCCGCATTTGCCGTCAGGAATGGACCTTCGGCTATATAGTTTTGGCGCCAAGGCGAACTGCATGAAATAATTTTTCATATTCCCATAAGAATCAATGTAAAATTAAGTACGAATTGTACTTCTTTTGCACTTTTAAAGATTTTTCTATCCAGGCCTCTAACGTAAAGAAGGCATAGTATAGATCTGTTCAAGATTTCAGTTTTTGCAGTCGATTGCAATTTTTATATGTGTAGCTAACTATGTAGATTATGAATTTTTTCGAAAATAATTTAATAAAGAGTATTTTCTATCACAATTAGAAAATTGTTCTACAATATGGACCTGTTCAAAAATGCATTTTCTGCAGTTGGCTGCAATTCCTACACATGTAGTTAACCTATATCAAGAACAATTTTTCCAATATGGATATGGAGATCCAAGCAAAAGGGATACTGTCTGTTAAATACTATAAAAATCTTTAAAAAAAATTCGTTATATAGTCTATAGTTAACTATATACGCGCAGTAATGCAGTCAACTGCGGAAACTGCAATCTTGAACAGGTCCTATGTCATACATGATATATATGATGTTGACTAATATGCAGAAGGCTTTATGTAGCTTTTTTATTAATATATTGAATTTCATGAATGACGCCATAATTTCTTTTAGGAGAAAATGCGACTTAAAATTAATTTGAAGAGAACTGACTCATGAAGCGTGATAATAGGCAGAGACACATTATTATGTAAAAAAATTTTGTGTAAATATTTTTCACGTCAAATATTAAATGTAAACTATACATACCCTAAGCGTCATAACTTTTTTATTTACATAAGTAGTTTACTTTTGAATGTTACGTGTACGTGATAAGCCTACAACTGTGGAGAAAATCTATTTCTTATAATCCAAAGAGTTTTTGAGAATTATTTTCAGGTTCTTAAATGTTACATAATACATGTTGACAGCAAAAAAGAAAAGTCATGCAATAAAGGTTTAAGATGTTACTCCAGTGGATAGAATGAGCGGCAGTTTAGTTTACCACGAAGCCTTCTTTTTATAATATAATAATATTATATACATACACAATACACATGCCTTTATACATATTTTTAATTGTACGACTGTAGATTTTACTTGAATTCGTAGGTTAATGTACCTCGGGCTACTTTATTCTACATAAATTCTGGATATAATTTCTTCAATTCATGCATACAAATCTGAACGTGATTTATAATAAATTCAAATTTGTATAGATTGCGATTTGAATCAAATCATAAAGAAAATAATACAGTGTTAAGTAATTTCCTTATATTCACTGGGCATCCTACTGCTGGGTGGTGGGAAAACGGACACTATGGTAATAATAAAAGTAATAGGGAACTTTTGTGCACAAGGCTTCCTAGCTCTTCGCTTCAGTTTTTGTTTCCATCAGTCCCCTGTGCGTCTCGCCTACACAATTATTAATAAGGTTCAAGGCCGTTAAGGGCCAACATTTGTCTTTTCCTTCCTGAGCCCTGCTTTTTACATGATCAACTGTCCCCGGCTACGTCGCGAAGAGTTCCTGCCGATGCGCTTCACATTCAAATCTTACCCGAACCGAATCAAAATGTTTTCTCTAAAAGAAGCCATTACAGACAACATAGTTTTCCGCGAAGCTCTTGCCTAACAATCACTATCATTTTTCTTTTCCTATCTGTCCGCTTAACACGAGAAGATCAAACTTATGGCGAGGATACCTCTCGATAATCAAAAAACTGTGCTACTTATCCTATCAGATGAGGAGGTAACGGGTGTTCTTTTCACTGCTTTGTTCATTTCCACTCTCTCTTAACTTCAGCTTCACTACTTTGCTCAATATATTTTCCCTTGCCTTCTGTGCAATTGCACAGAGGATCTATCTAGTCAGGATAATTGTGCCATATGACTATATGCAGAAATTAATTTTATTAATTGCTGTATATTCAACATATTGTAATTACGTATATGTGATTTGTGGAAATAAGCGAAGAAGACTGTGGATGAATGGTAAAGAATTGCTGCAGATTTTTATAATATGAGTAGCACGCCTAACTGTGCTGGTGCAATTGATGGAAGGCATATTAAAATCAAATGCCGTCCTCACTGCGGATCGTTATATAATAATTACAAGAACTAGCACAGCATTGTTCTGTTAGCGGTATGTGACAGCAACTATTGCTTTACTGCTGTTGACATTGGTGCATACGGTAGCCAAAATGATGGGGGCAACTTTGCTTGTTCTATTTTTGCCGCAGTGGAAGCTTAGAATGATTGCTTCGCAACTGCTAATGGCTCTGACATCTCCTTGTGTGCAGTCTCCAGCATCTTATCATCCCTGGCGGTTTTGCGGCTTTGGCGTGGTTTTTCGACATTACCCTGGATTACTGATTCTATTCTGGATGAATTACCTGCTATTGTTGAGGTGCCAGGTTCATCCTCAATATCAGGATCGAAGAAATTTGTTATAGACGAGTCCTCATCTATTGTATTAAACAAATCTCTAGTATTTTCTTCGTTTGAAGAAATGGTCCTAAAAAGCGATTAATATTTAATTATTTCTTTATAGCAAATCATAAAGCATATATACTTATAATTGGTCATTGGAATATCATCCAGAAAATACATTATCTCATAATACTTCCATTCCTTTTTTGGAGAAGGGGCTCCGCTTCCACTTGAACAGGATCACTTCTTCTTGTATTTTTGGTAACGGTCTCTTAATGTACCTCACCTTTTCTTAACCTTTTGTCCTGCGAATAAGTATCAAAATTAGTATTGAAAATTATGTATCATCTGACAACTTACCGGAGATATTCAGCTTTTCTCCTATTTCATTCCACATCTTTTCCTTTAGATCCACATGAAGACCGCTTTTTAGCCTATAAAAATGCATTTTCCTTCACCAATTCGATCAACTGCTCTTCCACTTTGTTTTGTTTAAGCTAAGCAAACGTCAAATATAACGAATATTATAAAGTTGCCAGCGCTGTAAAACATGTTAAAAGGTTGGCAACAATGGACCAGCACCAGCAAATTTAGGATTAGTGCTAAACTTGCAGTATTGGTGCTGGTGCTGGTATCAGTCTGTTGCACACAAAGGATTTGCACTGTTTCTAAAAATTTTGCTGTTGCTGATGCTGGTGCCGGTGCTGGTTCAATCTGTTCCAGCTTTTAAAGAAACTCATTTCAAAAATTTACGTAGAATACAGTAGGCTGAAGTTCATGTATGCACAAAATTAAGGCGTTAAGTAATTCACAGTCATGCAATTAAAAATATGTATAAAGCCATGTAAGTAGAAACCACGGAAAAGAAAATATCGATATTATTATATTATAATATGAAAGCTTCGAGATAAATTAAGCTGTCAGTTATTCCACCCTCTGGGTAACTTCTTAAAATAAGGGAGGAAATGGGGAGTGCATACTCATCAACGGCAACACCCAATGTGTTACATATGCCACCTCCTGAAAGAGTTAGTAAGAGTTCAGTAGATGGCATAATTTTGGGCATGTCATTTCTACTTAATTTTTACCTGTGTTAAACACAACATATAAACATGAAACCTATATTCACCATACCTGTACAATGATGTGGTTACATGTTTATAAGTTGATTTTAACACAACGATAAAACTAATTTTCCCTCCCCTTCCAAAATCAAACAAAAAAAGAATTTTGGAAATCGGAGTATATTTACCCAAGATATTCAATGTTTTATATGATGTAATTAAAATTGTCACTTATGCCGTGTGATAAGTAGCATTACCGTGATATAAACTATTTAGTAAACACCAAAGTATCAAAGTAAAAGGAATTTAATGGAGAAGACTATTTTTCGTACACAATTTAAATTTTCGTGCAAAATTTCAGCCCGATTTTTCGCGAACTCACAAAAATAGGTGGTAGAGCTGCGGGGGTGGTCTCAACAAATCAGAAAAAATTGGGAAAAGACAAAATTGAAAGAATTATGCAAATCGGTTAGTAATTACCGGAGATATTCAATTTCACGTGTAAAAGAAATTCAATGTTTCGCACATTATTACCATCTCGGTACATATTGTGACGTCATATGTCCACATAATTGATCCTTTTTGTTTGCAGTAATTTTCTGCATTTCATCGGTAATTTGTTGCAATGAACTGCATTTCAATTGTGCTAACATCGTAGTAATGCCAAGGAGTTTAATCCTTAAACTCCCCCAATTTTTAGTACAAATTCATGTTTAGGACTGTATAATTCGGGACAGTATGAAAATAGACCACTATAACTATACATTCTTGAAAAGTACTCATCGTGGCCAATCTTTTGGTACCAAACTCAACCGGAAATGACGTCATGAAAAATTCACGATTTTTCGCATCCCGGAGGTGACTCTTTTCACTTACTTCTTAATAACTCCGGAATGGATAACCCGATTTTAGTGGAATAGATTGCAGTCTAAAGGCAAGGGATGTGGCTTTCATCCCCCACCACAAAGAAGTTCGCAGAGTTTCGTCCGAATGCACCAGATGGCAGTTTACTTCCAAATTTCTCAAATTCTATTTCATCGAATTTCACCCCCTAAATAATAACGGATTTCACTCCCTAAATAATAACGGATTTCAACCAAATTTGGTATTTACAACCCTCTCGTAACGTAACCCTCTAATTAAATTATATGCAAAGGATCACACCCGCCCAAATATAGATGTCAAAATAGCACAATTAAAATTTTTGTTCAAAATTTCAGCCCGATTTTTCGCGATCTCACAAAAAAAATGGTATAGCGGCGGGGTGGTCTAAAAAAATCACAAAAAATTGGCGAAAAAACAAAATTAAAGGAATTATGCAAATCGGTTAGTATTTACCGGAGATATTGAATTTCAAATGTAAATTAAATTCAATTTTTCCGACAGTTTTAGAACCTTTGTGCATTTGTGACGTCATATGTTCACATAATTGAAATTTTTTGCTTGCACTAATTTTCTGTGTTTCATAAGTAATTAGTCACAGAAAACCGCATCTTGATTGTGCTTTTACCTTTGCAGACATGAAAAATAATCTTCGCAGCTCCATGAAATTCAGTTAAATTTCATAGAAAAAGTAATCAATTTGGTCGAAAATTACCATTTTTCAGGTGCTAATAACTTTTTAACGGTACATTTTCTATCTAAGAGACGGGTATTAATTCGTATCTAGAATCGATTGTGCATCTTTCTATGAAAGTTTCATCCCGATCCGGATTATAGTTTAGAAGTAAATAGAGAAAGAGTTTTTTACACCCGTAATTTCGAATTGATGATTTTCCGATTTCGGTTAAAAATCAGTTTTTTCATTTTAACGGGAAAACGGAAAACAGCAGAAAATTCATATGTATGGGGATTTATGGGCCTTGTATTGGGGATTCCAAATATGAGAAATACTTGCCTCCTCGCCTCTTCCCCTCTGCGACATTCCACGAAAACTTTGATTTTCATGGTACACGAATATGATAACCGTAATTAACCGTTATGTTTCCGTTATGTTTGCAAATGTCACAATATTTTTACACATTCTTATAGTATGAGCCATCCCCCTTACAACGAACCCCCACACCCCCAACCTACCTCTCCGGAAAGTGATAAAAGTGAGAAGTGAAACTTTTTCGAAAAATTGAAACTTTTGTTCCAAAAAAGTTCGAAAATCGAAACTTTTATTACGCATGCTTGCAGATACCCCCACTCCGCCTCCACACACGAATTTTTATTGAAATACACAAAAACACACCGAAGTTAAATCGAAGAAATTTACGAAAAATCTTAAACAATTTTTGAACCACCCTATGTCGAAATTTTCAGCAAGGACCCCCCATTTTTCTTACAGGGCCGCATAGGATGTAAGGTTTTCTCATTCCGTCCCAACACACACCCCTCCCCGCTTTGCCGTTCAAAAGTTATAAGCGATCAACTGAACCCCATCACTTTCGGAAAATCCTCAATATTTTGGAAAATATTCAAAAATTTGAAATTCTTTCTACACTATCCGGTTAGCGCTTAAAGTGCCCATCAACACACCAACTTACATCCAAATCCATTAATAATTAAAAAAGTTAGAGCAAAAAGAGTGTTTTAGGAAATTTACATTCAAGCGACTATAGCGCCGCCGTGGTACATTTAAGTACTACACGCCCCGAACAAATATTACTCTACTCAACATCCCCTTTCCAAAGATATCACTCTTTGCATACTGCAAGGCGCGAACGTTCTTCCCATAGTGTTGTTGTTGTAATTCACATATCACTTCTACTTAATTTTTACCCGAGTTAAATTCAACTTATAAACATGAAACCTATATTCTGCAAATCGTCTCGCCTTTACCTTTACAATGATGTAGGTTACATGTTTATAAGTTGAATTTAACACGGGTAAAAAGGTACCACAAATTTTTACCAGGCCTATTAATATATAGATTGGTTGTTGAAAATGAAACGATTCCTTTAAGCTACCGACTATTTTATTCTTGCAAAAAATGTACAAGATCGATGATCGGTACAGAGTTCAGTTCAATCTGGTTACAATTCAAAAAAGAGAACAATTTCAAAAAAGTACATACATATGTATAGGTATAAGGCTATATCATATCTAGTTACAATAGTGTGGCGATAACGGCTAATTTACATTTACGCATAGAATAAATTTAACATCCTCCCGCCGCAGTTGGCTGTGAATGAACTTCTAAGGAATAAAGATGTTGGACAGAACGACGAGTTATAGTTCCATTGGAAAACCTCACTCCACATGCTCTGCCAGGAAACTTTTTTTATAAGAGCTGATTTGCTGCTGATTTCGGCTATGGTGAGCCGACCTAAGTTGCTGTACATATTCCGTTCTGAACCGTTTAAGAAAAGAATTTGCCAACCGTACACGCATTTTCCATTTTGAGCGAAAATCCAAATCGGCAGCCCCCAAAGACATTTCTGATAATGTTGAGGGAAAATTCCCAAGCAGAAAATGAGTTAGAGTTAGCGGCGATAAATCAAGTGGTTCATCGCTTGCATATGTAAGGAGTCGGGAATTGATGATAAATTCGGCCTCTGCTAAATAAGTTTGCTGCTCGATGGTTAGTGTCGAACGTCCTATAGCCATTTTAAGAATATCCTTTGTACTTCGAGTGTTCTGCTATGAACCTCCACGATATCTCTTTACTGCTCATATAATCTTGCACATTTTCAGATTGGACAATAATGTTTATCTGGCGAAGTTCTAACGCGTTTGAAAGTTTTAGCGTTGTCTGATAGGATAATTTCAGGAACCCCTCGACGAGTGAAGAATCGTCTAAATGCGGAAATGCAAGATTCTGCTGTTAAGTCCAGGACCAATTCCAGGTGAATCGCCCGAATAGTAGTACAAATTAACAGCATTATGTAAACTTTTCGAGTAGATTCCTCGTTTGATGAAGCGCGAACATAAAGGGAACCTGCAAAATCTACTCCCACTGTTTCAAATGGCCTTGATGCGTACAATCCTTGGGCAACGTTGCAAAGGGTTGAGTTGGATGTTTTCCTTTCAGTCGTCTGCAAACATTGCATCGTTGCTGAATTGCCTTAATAGCTTGACGAGCTTTGACAATCCAAAATTTTTGTCGTAAATGTACGAGTACAGCATTTATACCTCCATGTAGAACACTCTCATGTGCATCTAAAATAATCAGAGAAGTTAAATAAGAGCCTTTGATTCTTCAAAATTTGATTCTGATAACCGAGTACCAACTCGAAGTATTCGGTTTTCGTCCATTAGAGCATTTAAAGATAATATGCTTGAATTTTTGGGACAAGTCTTCGAGTTACTGAGAACAATTATTTCCTCCTTGTAAGTTTGAAGTTGTATAGTTTGAATCCAATAAACTTCTGCGCTTTTAAGTTCGTCCGCAGTTAAAAACTTTTGATTAGGCTTAATTCCCCGTAAGCAATTAATAAAGCGCTGAATATAGGCTGTGACTCTGATTAATTTTGCCGATGTTTTTTATATCGAAAATTGGCAATTTGTCTTGAGCTCTGTTAGTAATGGGAACTAGAAAACATGGCGAAAATTGTTCTTCATTAACTTGTATACCTTGAGAAGGCTAATTTATTAGTTTCTCCTTTAACCAATCCGGTCCACATATCCAATCATCCGACTTTAATAGCGTTTTTACTGTAATGCCGCGGGCAAGGAAATCTGCGGGATGTTTATTTCCGGGACAGTGTCTGCTAAGAGTCAACGTATGGATTTCTTGAACTCGATTGTTAATGTAAGTATCACGCTTCTGCTTATCATTACAAATCCAAAAAAGCGAAATTTCGGAATCCGTCCAGAGATGTTCCGAGTTAAATTCTATCTTCAGATTTCCCTTCAAATAATTAAACAATCTTGCGGCTATAAGTGCAGCCGTAAGTTCCATTTTGGGCAGCGTTAATTTCTTACAGTTGTCATTTCGTACTGGAGCAATTCTGCCCTTTGAACACAAATAGGATACACTTATCGAGCCGTCTACATTTTCGCTCCGTATATATGCGACTGCTCCATATGCCCTAGGACTAGCATCAGCGAAAATATGTAGCATTTGGTTGAGTCGTTTTGGGGGAAAACACAACGTGGTAAAGATAAGCCTTGAAAACTTAGTAAATCTGTCATACATCTGTTCCAATCAGTGAGCATTTCAGTGGGTAAGGGTTCATCCCACGGCAATTTTTTACGCCAAGATTCCTGAAAAAGTAATTTGAGTTTAACGGTAAAAGGCCCAAGTATTCCCAGTGGATCATATATTTTCGCTAGCAGTTGTAGAAAAGTGCGTTTCAAAACATTAACAGGTTTTTTAACATTGCAAATTTTCTCCAAATAAACAGCGATCTCGTCTGACTTTAAGTATCAGACCACACCTAAGACCTTTTGTTTATCTGTTCGACTGATATCGTTGGCAAAATATTCTGACAGTTGCAGGTCATTTACGGATGTTCATTGAAGCCTTCTGCATTATTACACATGTTTCTTTATAGGTGCGCGCTGCTTCATCATAATTATCGAGGCTGAACACCAAATCGAATCCTATAGTAGTTGACATGTTGCTGGAAACTCAGGGAATTCATCTTTCAAATGTTTTTGCAAGGTTTCTCACAGCAAAAACGGGCTGCAAGTTACGCCAAACGTTACGAGCTTCATCCAATAGGTTGCAAAACTCGGCAAGTGTGTTTCGTCCTTAAGCCTTTCCTTAAACCACAAAAAGCGATGAACGTTGCGATCTTCAGCTGCTAAATGAATTTGTAGGAATGCTTTTTCAATGTCAGAAATCACAGCAATTTTTCCCAATCGAAAATTAAGTAGAATTTTTAAAAGATTCGGCAATAGGTTTGGACCTGGAGATAAAAGCTCGTTTAACGATGGATGATTACCTGATTTAGCAGACGCATCAAATACAATACGCGTCTTAGTTGTCTCCTTATCCAGGCGGTGCCCGGTGTACCATACCGGTGAGGCATATAATAAATTCTTTTATTGAGGTCAACGTTTTCATCACTCATTTCAGCCACATCGGACGAAATTAATTCCCGCATTTCGTCATCATATCTCATCATCATCATAACCTTCCAGGATTCCTAGATAATCTTCGTATTAATTTTTCTAATCTTGTAAAAGCACCTTTATAGTTGCTATCTAAAGTACAATTAACATCCTTCCACAACAGTCCTGCTTCATAACGATTGCCATTTCTTCGAATGTATTTGTTCACGTCTATGAACCCCCATTCTTTATCCAATTCTTGTGAAATACCCAGGCATTCTAATTTCCAAAATTTCTCTACATCTATTTTAAAATCTTCGAATTCGAATTGATAAATTCACGGCCGAGAGAACATGATCATTATCGCTGGAAAAGAACATTGGACCCTGGATGGTCCAGCCGAAAATTGTTTTAATTGCCACTAAGGTCTCATTTATACGAGTAAACTCTTCTTGCACAATAAACCAATATACATCAGCACCCAACAGCATTCCGAGGTCATCTTCTGGTTTACTAAGGCTACAATCGTCAGCAAATATAAATCGAGAAAAACATGGTGAACGAATATCTGGAGCTGGTAGAACATTCGCGCAGATTTCAGGTACAACAATCACTAAAACAGTAACAGACTGATTATCATGTATGCTTCTTAAGTTAACTGTAACGCGGTTTAGCGACTGTAGCGATGACGTTTTTGAGCACCTAAAGGGCATTATTCGCATATTAACAGTGTCAACAATTTCTAAGTTAAGCTTGTCAACAAGACTTTGTTTGATATAACTCCGCTGAGAACCTCCATCTAAAATGATACGAATTAATATCGATTTAGCATTTTTATCAAAGGCAGATGACAAATGAACGCATGCAGTCTGTAATAAACTGCAATAATAAAGCAGCCGACGATTCAGTTTGCTTATCAGATGAACCCAATCTCTTAAAAGTTGCATTATAATTCGGATCGCACATTACGGTTGCATGATTTCCTTTGCAAGACTTGCACTTAATACGTTTCTTTTTATACAACTTAGAACTATGACCCTTTTTAGTACACTTGAAACACCGGCCGTCATTTCTTAACATGGTTTTTCGTTCTATCAATGTTTGCGGTGAATTGCAAATTTCGGTGACGTGAACTGTCGATTTACAGAAATAACACAATGTCTCACTAGCCATTGTATGTATCTTATTGTTGAAATAGGTTCCCCTTTCAGAATTCGACCCCGCACGTTCCAGAGATGTCACCACTCTCCTCAAAAATTGCAATATATCATGTAAGTGTCCATTACCAACACAGTCTAGCGAGTCTTCACTATCTACAGTAGCGGTTGATGCACCAAGATCACTTGCTGTTGAAAGAGCCTTGCTCTTATTTTCATCATTATATGAGCGATAAAATTCTACTACTAATTCATGAGTAGACATTTTATTATCACAGCCTTTAACATTATGGCATATTGAGTAGAAGGAACGCCAAGTGCAGTGAGAGACCTTGTGTGTGTAGTTATATTATTATACAATTTTCGTAGACTTGTAACATTGCGTGAAGCTATATACGGAAGAGACATTAGTTAATGCATTGTATAGTCCACTAGCTTTCCGTTATCTCCGTACTGCTCTAATAAAAGAGAGATAGCAGCGTTGTAGTTTGAATCTGTAGGCATAAGCCAGCGGCCTTCCCTGATAGATGAGTTTGTAAGTAGTTAAATCTACTGGCACCGTTTAAATCTTGTCTCTCAAAATGGCAACCAATTTTTGGAATTTCCGTCAAAGGTTTTCATAACCAACTATTGGCAATTTTACTGAGCTTAATTTTTGATTATTATTTGCCTCAATGCCTGATATGGAACTGGTATTTCTTTTTTCTTGAAGTTCACTGTTATGAAAAATAATACAAATTCTTTTTATATTCTTATATTTTTGCTTTTCCATTCACTTATCAAAAACCACTAATTGCAGTGTTCTCATTAGTCTAGAAGATTCAGTGTATCCGAAAGTGTCATTCAATAAAAAGCACTTTTTACAATGTTT
>QYTT01091233.1:19551-40674 GCA_006980735.1 Dasypogon diadema
GGCATGCATGCATAGTAGATGTTAATGCACCCTACCATTTACTTCTACGTACATGCTTGCACTTGTCACACACTCAACCCAGCACCACTTTTGCCTCTCTAGTTAGATCTATCCTTACTAAGCACATGTGAACACCCCCCGACCCCCTTTGCACTGGCGAAGCAAAAAAAAACTTGAGGCCCAGTCATAAAATATGAAGAGGCGCAGCATAGCGTCTCTTCGTCTCCCCGATGCTATAGCGTGTTTGAGTAGTAAAATAACGTCATAAATAACCTTTGCTTATCACCCGATTTTAATATTCGACAGTCACGACAAAATCCAATAAAAAATGCTTTTAATAAGGCCGAAAGGCAAGATGAAGGCTGAGAGGACGGCTTTCCTGAATGGGGCCTGGTGTACACATGGCACACTCTGGATGATATCTAAATAGAAAAATGACAGCAGCCAGGATACCATCATGTAACACATAATTCCTTTTATGGCTCCTGATAGTGGGGAAAATGCTAAATCAACTTGTTTTGTTGTTGCATGTTGTAATTTTTATTATTTGGAGGAGTTTTGTAGCGTGGAAAATTTTAAGGTAGTCTCGTTTTTTATGGGGACATAAAAAAGTTTATCTTTTGTCTTTTGCGGTAACACGAAGACCAAAATAATTTGATGAATCCTAAACGATAAAAATAAAGCGACATTAGAAATAATGCGATTAATAACCAAGCAATTAGCGAGGAAAATCATTTTTCATTATCATTTTTTTGGTTAGTGAATTTCTTCACCCTCTATGTATGTATCTTGTTGTTGCCATTCTGGCAGTGTGTGTGAAGAGGAGAACGTGTTAAAAAGATACGTTCTAATCGCACTAAGCCGCGAATTACTCGATACCATTAGAGGGGTCGAAAACCAAAGTTCGACACATCGGTGCTAGATTCGTGGTCGAGCTTGTCGTATATAAAGCGTCGATAAACGACGTAACATACTTAACTCTTTGTCTATCTGAGTTTAGTTTTTTCGTTAAATATTGCCTTTTTATATTCACTTTTTTACAGCTTTTGTGTATTTTTATCTTAGTTTTGTATTAGTTTTTGTGTCATTTTTACTAGGTCTTTGTATCTCTTTATATCTGTTTTAATCTATGCCCCTCTTTTTGAAATCCCCGGCTGGAATAGAAAGCTTCACCACTTCACAGTCTGGTTAATTCCTTACCCTATTAACACTAAATGGAAAGTAAAACCGAGATAATATTGCCTGACCCAGAGATGAATATAGACGAACTCAAATTCCGACACAGAGCGTTAGTAGTCTTAAGCAAACATTTTCTGTTTTAGTTAATTTACAGAGCTCAAAAACCATGGAAAAAACAACGACAGAAATCAAGTGTAAAACTGTATCAAATAGGAAAGCTTTAAAGGAAAAAAAGTATCTTTGTATCCCCTTGAAAATTTGAAATAAAAATGTTTCCCACTTGATCCTATTGGATCCTTGCGGCAACACTGGCCACAACTACCTCCCTCTCATCAACATAGAGGAAAATAAAACCCATCAAGCCGTGATTTCCAATTGTAGGATCGGTTACAAATACTTTAGAATAACTAACCATAGTTGACGCAGTGTTTGTGTTTTGTTTAGTTCATTAGAATCTTGTTCTACCTTAAATAACTCGTGTCCAAAAACGCTAAGATGAGTTTTACTGACAAGAATTTTACTTGCGAAGCCAGGGAGAATCTGAGATGTTGGACAGTAAAAATTGAGGCTTACTTACAACATTTGTCAGGTTAAAATTTTGCAATCTCCCAAATTTCTCTCCGCCTCATCATTCACTGAGCTTGTACTGTAGAAGTTGATGTTAGTTAAGGTGGAAAATTGATTTTAGATAGACATTTGCCAAGGCGTCAACACAAACCAGCAACAGCAACCTGAATGTAATTCTAACTACCTAGGCAAACAAAGTTGCTGCGAAATTTTTCTGGGTATTTGAACTCGGTTTTCAATCCCGGGATCCATGGCCAAAATAGATTACAAAAGTTTTGATTGTGCAAAGTGCATTGGTATATGCCTTTATAAACAATATTTTGTATTAAAGGTGAAAAAAGAATGTAATCAAAAGATCAGCTCCTGAAATGGCAATGACAGCGATGATCATATCGTTCTGAATTTACTTGGACCATTAGAATGCAACTAAAAGCAAATATTTTCCCATATTCGTGCAGTTTAAATAGTGTTCAAGAAATTATCTTCACACTACCCTGCAAATCAATTCGCACAAAGCAATTGTAAATATATCACCACTGAGAAGCTCAGCTGATCCCATTGCTCGCTGGTGATATAATCTTTCACGTCTTTAGCTGTTCTGCATTCGAATTCTGGTTATGTACGCCTGATCAAGTGACGTTTATAACCCACAGCACGTGCGTATTTTAACCATAGCCGGCAACTTACTTCCATTTTTCGACACCTATGACCGATTCATAATAAATTCTTATCGCCTCCATCGCCACCCCGTCAAGAGTGTTATCATAAAACAGGAGCATCGGTTTAGTGTGAAAATCCCAACCGTCAGGGAGTCATATGTAAAAGAACACCTATAAAAAATCCGTATTGATTTCGCTTTATCGTAAATTCAGAAGTTCTGCGGAAGATTTAATCAAACAATTTATGCCCTGGAAACGTTTTGAATAATGCAATCCTCGGCTTGAAAATATTGAGGCAGCACTGTATGTGGTACGTGACGACGCCAAATGACTGGCAGTTGTTTTCCGATCAAATATTGGACACATGCAAGGCTATAGTTGTTCTACCTGGAAGGAGTAGCATCTCCCACTTTCAGGTACAGGTACAGATGAATGTTCAGCCCCGGCCATATACTATCCAACACACATTCCACACCAAATAGTAGCCGGAAGAACTGTACAGCTCCATGAGATTGGGGTATTTGAACACTTTTTACGTGTTCCCCCTCCCCACCTCATTGAATCAACAAATGAAATGCTGCTCACTTTGCCCAATTTTTTTAATTTACAAACCTTTTTACGTTCGGTTTGGACACGAAATTGATGAAATGACCGACGAATACTAATTTTGTGATAAAAAAAAGAAAGAATTTCCGTCGTGCTTTTGCCGGGTATGTGAAATGCATTTTAATTTTACCGGGAAATTTTTTCAATATTTCCCCATATTTTTGTAATAATGAATGCAGTTTTCCGGCGAATAATTTCTCAGTTTGTAAGCCAATTCTTCTGCCACATTAAGGTGAAGTTAACGAAGATAAACGATTGCGTTCAGTGATTAAAATTTAATGAGGGCTTTTGATGTCTCTTCAAGACATCAAGCCAATTCTTCCTCAAATCCTAAACGGAACTGTTACACCTAAGAAAACCATCTTACAAGTTCATATTCCTAATTTTTATCTCTCTGTGTAAACTTTGGAAAGTGGTCTACCTTAAAAATAGAGGCCAATTCTTAAAAAGACGAAAATACTTTAAAAGTTTTTTATTGCTTTATTTGGACGGCAGTTGTCCAAATAATTTTCTCCAGATGATTTGTATAGGGTAATTTTATCAAAACGTATTTATTTTGAGGAGTACACTAATCCAGAATTCATTACAATTAATTCGTTTCGCAATCACCCTATAATTTGAAAAGCAAATTTACTTAATTTTGGAGGGTCACATCAAAAAATTGAAGGTCGCATTTGCACTAATTGATCTAATTGGAAAATTTATCACTCCATGTTAAATTAGGCATTAAATAATATCCCCTAGCACATTTAGAAATTTGATTATTTGATAATTGCCGCTCAGTGTAATAGAAGTAACGATTTTGCTACTGTGCATA
This sequence comes from Dasypogon diadema, assembly GCA_006980735.1. NCBI lineage: Eukaryota > Metazoa > Arthropoda > Insecta > Diptera > Asilidae > Dasypogon > Dasypogon diadema. The sequence continues at coordinate 23,380 of QYTT01091233.1, forward strand.
CAATGAGACCAAACAGTAAAATAGTAAAAATCTCCAAAACTATTTTTAAACAAATTAAAGTCAAAATTCATCTCAAGAGTTCATTCAGACAGCACTGACGATGGCTTATGAGTTTGTTCCTTGGAAACGTTATAACAGCTCCAAAACCTGAAAATACTCAAAAAACTTATTGACGAAATCTCCATCCATTACGCCAATATAGCAGGACCCTGTACGAAGCTGACTCGACTATTTACTGGCTCATTTGATTGGTACTTCGGCGTGGTATAATTGTATGAAACTTGGCTCTGTGATGGAATTGTGAATGCCCAGATCTCCAACTCCAACTTTCCAACTCTTTCGCCGGGATCAACATTCTTCGCTGAGCGCTATATGCTGTCCGCTACAACATACCTTGTGAAGTTTTAGATACCGCCGTTCTCGCAATTTTTCCTCATCGTTACCGTGTACATTCTATCTGGCTCGCTTTCTCAGGTCTACGTACAGGTTACCATTGTTGGCCATACTCTAATTATACTTTAATGCACTGAGGATCTGGGTGTCCTATTGAAGGTCCATTTTTCGTTTGAAGATCACACTGATGATTCTATTAATAAAGCTAACTCTGTGCTGGGTTTTGTGAAACGCTGGTCCAAGAAGTTTGATGATCCCTACAGTTCCAGATATCTTTACCGTACTTTTATCAAATCTATCCTAGAATATAGTGATTTCTGTTTTATGTTATTCACATCAACCGTATTGAGACCGTCTAACAAAGGTTTTTGAGAATTGCTGTGGTCTTATTTCAATTAAATTCGTGTGAGAAAACCGGGGAGTAAGGATTACTCCATTATTTCTGGGGATCAGTTTAATATAGCCTTTATTTCATGGAGCCACCAAATGTAGTCAAAGAGTGAAAGTACCGGTGTATATTACCTGAATGTAATCTTCAAGGACAAAATATTTATTACACAACTGCCCAATACATTTTTTGGTACGGACTCCTCCACACCTTTCACTGATTCGATCTTATTAAAGCTAGACTATACCACTTAAAGCCAACGTTGTACGTCATATAAAATCAGCACGTATTTAAGATTTACTAAGGGGGCTCATTTGTGAAGAAACATAGTGCCTTAAGCATTAAATAATATTTTATTCCTACACATCTTATTTCTACTTTTTAAGGTAACCTAAAGTAATCACTATAGCGCTTCGATACCGATCAAACACCAATATGAAATTTTTCTTTATCGATCACAATCAACTGCCTACTCGCCCGTGGATCGTGACTTTTTGAGAACCTTGGAGTATCATTTCTTTAATTGACGGTACGTGTTTTCTACTTTCGAAGAAACCTTTTCTGTTAGCTCTATACAATATTTTGATTACCTTTGTGCATCTTAAAAATCTCTTACAAAAATTTATTCAAATTAAATTTGGTCCTTCGAGCCGGATTGTACTAGGGTTCAATTACCGTAGGAAACTACTTTAAACCGACTTAAACCATTCCATTAAATTTCAATTAAACTCAGTTTGGTTAAACTTGAGATTTATGTTAAAAAATTTCTGAATCCCAAACAATTGAGAACAAAATTCTCGACTAGAAGAACACAAAGAAAGTGAAAGTACGGATGAGCAAAACTTCCTACATTTTCAAATACTTCCTCATTGATGCAGCAGGACAATAGCTCTTATAGAAACATGCTTAAGTTTTACAAATAAACAGAAAAATTCACTTCTTTGGCAAGGATATAACAAAAGTCGGTAAATATCACCAAAACTTTTTAAACCTTCCGAAATTTCACATCATTACAAAACACATTTTTCCAGAAATGAACTTTATAACAAAAGCGACCTCCTTCTTTGTCTTCTTAGTGAAAAAATAAAATTATAAAGAAATTGCAGTAAAAACTTACATGTGAAATCGTAGACACCTGGCATTTGTGAGATTTTTCTTTGTAGCCTCTGGGCTTCCGGACACACAATTTTCGGATAGAAAAGCACAAGTTGAACGAAAAAAATATCCTTTTACACTTTTCCTCGCGAACTTCCACGGAGAAAAGGAAACTTAACCAAGAAATCAATTAAGAGAGGAAAAGCAATTGAGCCGCAGCACTGGGAGAAATCACGAATAATAAAAGAAACCTTTATTCTTTCACTGAAACCTTCCTGCTTTTCGTTATTTAGACTTTTTGCACAAAACACTGGAGACTAAAGCACTCACAGGCGGAAAATTCAAATAGCTGGAAAAATTGAATTCATCGGGGCACCGGAAGTGGAAATATAAAGGAGCTCTAGTCCGGTCGTCAAGAAATTGAAAATTCACGGGAATAATGAAATCTTCACAAACTTCATATAAAGCAGAAAAGCCAAAAAAGGGAAGAAAACTTGGGAGTTTTACCCCCAAAAAAACTAGCAGACTCAGTGCAACCCTACAGTCGACGGCGGAGTAAGACTGTCGCGGACGGAGCAAGGAAGTACTAAGGCCGAGGAGGACTAAGGAAAGTCGCCTGCCTGGAATGGCTTGAATTGGCTTGGCCTGAGCTTTCTGGAGTAACGTGTAAACTTAATTGCTTCGCTTCCGAAAGTTTTCTATATGTGGCGAGACTGCACAAAAGCTAAGGGGGGAGAGCGGCACGACTAGCCGGGTAAAATAAGTTGTGCGGGGGCGGCAAAGCGGGCGCAGCTGTGAATAGATGGTACGCGCAGCATTCACATTGGGCTCCAAATGGAGTTCAGAAGAAACCACAATTTCACAGCAGTAAAATCGGGTGGTCCGTTGCTCCTCAGGGAAGCGGAAGGGTGTGCCGGAGTGGAACATGTGAATGAACATCACCCGAGTTGTAAAAGTGTACTCGAAAGCGTTTTTGGTGAGTAAAGGGACAACGGAGCGCATGTCCTCTGTACAGGGGCACGTTCCATCGAGTAGAGTACAACAATAGCGTAAACGGGAGAGTACTACGTCCACATGAAGAGTGGTTTAAGTGTGCCTTGGAACTACAACGTCATAAGGAATCTTGAGGAAGGATATATCTACTTGGGCCTGCTGCTGCTGTTGGGTGTTATCTTTGTAAGCTGCCGACGGACCTGAAAAATAACAGGGGGGGTGTGGAGCAGCGGCGGCAGCTCTCTGAAGCAGTTTATCAATTCGCTAAGAATAGAACTGAGCTCCCTATATTTCGCGCTTAGGACCTGAATGGGTGTTTATGTGTGTATGTTTTGTTGCATAGTCGCGTAGATGACCTTACAATTGGCCAATACACGGGCTGGAGTGAAACTCCTCAACTTAGTAGTGGATGCTACCCATTGTCAATGGTGGAAATAAATTTCTTTTGTGTAAAAAAAGGTTCACGTTGATTAAATCATCTCAGATCACTTCAGGTAGATGTTGGTGCCCATGCCTGTGTGTATGATAAAGCTGACAAAGAGAGTGGTGTACAACGTCATTTCTACAGATAATGAAAAACTGCTGAGCATACACTTTCTTCAGCAAATCTGAATGATGTATTCTACTTGAGAACCTTGTAATAAATTACTGTAGGCTTATCTGAGATGGCATCGTTTTAACCCTTTATTAAGTTAGTAGGAAGTTGGATGCAATTTAAACGAATTTTACTCGAAATTGACTGAATTCTCCAAGGATCCGCCATGGGGACTTTGTTGTTAATATTTATAATTAAAAAGTTGTAAGACTAAACGCAAATGACATGAAATATGCGATAAAGCGCAAACTTTGGGGAAAGATGAAATAGAATTTTTTGATATCTTCGAATATTCTGATTATCCGTACGTCCAGGTTTACTATTATTGAAAAGACTCTTACGCTGCAATTTTCTCCTTTTTATTTTCGACTTGTTGAAAAGAGATTTTTGCCAAGCACCCAACCAACAGTCAACCTCGCTTAAGGCTTTCTGATAGTGGTCCAACATTGACATGGAAACCACTTGCCCTATGAAATACTTTTATAATGCAGAAAAATTGGTCTGTAAAGAGTTAAAGCAATTTTCATTCTACAACAAAGTAACACTGGTACGAAGAGAGGAATATATCTACGACAAAAATAAGGCAAAAAAAAGACTTGGGAGTTTTATCCGTCTCAGAGGACTAAAAAGTTTCGTATTCTTTGCAAAGCAGACCCAGACATATATCGCCTCTGTCCTTTGAAAGAAAAGCAAATATTAGTGCATGTATATCGCTAATCCTTTCAAAGCTGCCATTCTTTGAAAATGCATTTGTTCTCAATGACAATGTGAAAGCAATGGACTTGGATTTCTCCTACAGTTTCATAATGTGCGCTAACTTCACCTTATTGATTGAACCACCGACTCTATAGGTTGTATTTACTATAGATTATTATTTAGTCACAGTTTGAGGCTTTACTATTCGCTTCTATTACTCCCAAATCCACAGGCATGGACACTAGTAAAATGGTCGATGTATAGTAGTAGTTACGCAGCAAGTCCGGATGTAAAAATAGTCAGCCTGTATAGAGTGCAAAGAATTAAAAATTTTCACTGTTCTAAGGAAGTCCCAATAACGCAAAAAAGATACAAAAGGTTCTAAAAAATTTCCACAAGGGTCTAAAAATTTTGTTTCCTTTCCTCGTCGATGAAAGGCGGAGGGAAAGACTTCCGGAGACCCTAACCAAGCCAATTAACTTCATTCTTATCCTGTAAAGGCCTAAAGGAATCGAGCAAGTAGACAGCCTTGGCAGTGGGGGCTCATCAACCCCGCACTATTATGCTTAAACCCTTTTGCGCCGTATGCAACTCTACACATCTAAAATACATAGTTCTTATATAGATTTGCAGGAAGAATTTGAAATGGCGAATGAAAACTATGGCGAATGAAATTACACTTTAAGGCATTAACACACCTCCACTTATAACTGGAAGTGTAGACTTCAAAATGTACGTACACTTGAGTGTAAAGAATACAATCTATATTTCCACGTATCCATTTACATCTTCTGAACGTGACTCTACATTTTCACTCAAGAAGTTTACAAGTCGACAAAGGGATGACAGTAATACTTAACATAGTTGGTGCGAGGCATGAACTGTTGGCGTACCCGAAATTCTGAAATCCTTGTATTTGTTTTGTATTCCCAAAATCCTTGTATTTGTTAATATAAAGCAACAACAAAGACAAGGCCTTCGAATTTTTCTCCATTCCAAACAAATGCGACGATAAGGTTGCATATCTTTGACAAGCACGGAAAACAGCATTGGGCTCAAGATCGATCCCTGGGGAACTCCACTACTAACCGGAAGAAAGTCTGAGAACTTGCTGCCAAGGAAAACCGTTTGTTGGCTGCGACCAAAGAAATTTGCATAATGAAGCAGAACTATTGAACTTGTGGATAAGTTTAGTTTGAAGAAGGCTGTGATTTACTTAATGGAGGGCTTTAGAAAAATGTAGAAGGATGAGTCTTTTTTGCAGAAAAAATACCGAAAGCTTTAATATTACTCCAAAGTCTCCTGGTAGGTAATTTAGTGCTAAGAAATGAGTTCATATAAGTTTTCTCAGAACAGTGAAGAAAGGACATTTTGGGTTCAAAACTCGCCCAGTTTTAATAGGATTGAATTTGTCACAAAGGAACTTGATGGTAGCTGTAATAAAATCGAGTTGCGTGCCCACAGATTGCAGTGAATGTATATAACTCCGTATCAATTGCAACTCTAAAACGTTCCCGCACTTAAAAATAACACTATGTGTGAAATCCATATTCTCAGCATTTATTATTTCGAATTTGAATTTACTCATTCAAAAACTATAACTACGGAGTAGAAATATATTTCCATTATATTATAATAATAGAGTACGTGTCTAAAACATGACAGAATACAACTCGCTAATAAATTAATTTGACTGTGAACTCATTTTTTTCATTAAAGATTGAAATCTAACTACCCAAATATAGAAACTTCTATTAGGATATAATTTTTCCTAATGATAACACACTTAATTTATTTATAGAAAACAATTATTATTAACACACAGGCACTGAAATATAAAATTTTCAATTTACATTCATATTTAATGTGGAAGGAGAGAAATATTCAGAGGATTATTTACCTAATTTTGGATAAATTGCTTTTCTCCCCCAAATACTACCCACCTTACTACAGAAAGGTATCAATTGTCAGGTTTTCACGATAATGATGATGAATTTTCCAGAATATTTTGTATGACTGATTCGATACACACGTGCCATACTAAATTACTCCCTTGGAAGAATTTCTTTTTTTTTGTACATGAGAAAAATATAAATCCAGAAATAGTCTAATGATTAATACGAAAAATGTTTACCTTTTCATATGCCGCGAGATATTAAGCCCCCATGAATTCATGAAAATTTGTATTTATACAAAAATGGTAAGGTAAAAAGTTAAATATCAGGTGATTATTGTTGTGTTTGAGTACTATTGGAAAGAGGTAACATGAAATGTTGGGTAAGATAGGAGTGCATGAAGAACAGGATTAGACCGGGGCATGGTCAATGTATTTGATATACACCTAACACTGATACCTTTATCTGCTTGTAAAACTCAAATCATCTGATCTTGCGATAAATATCAGATTAATGATGAATCGTTATTTTTAAAATATGGCTCTGATTGTAAAATTTGAGGAAACTGTGCATAGAATTGTAGTGTTCACTAAATTGACGAAAACATAATGATCAATATTTGGTACTACATAGTATCGATACCTCATACCACAATTCCGAAAAACTTCTTTGACGTAGGTTGCGAGGAAAGCTATGAAATACGTATGATAGATTACTAACTGTATAGCGACAACATAGTGGATTTGGTATCTCTTGTGTCCAATTAACATTTATTCGAAGTGCACTTTACAAGGCAAGTCAGGTGCTTATTAGCCATGGAGCTTAAACGTGAACTTTCTGAGGAACGTGCATCGACCTAATACCTCCCGATTTCCGGCACCACTGGCTCTACTCCAGTCCTAGACGCTAGCGTTTTTCGTGTCAATAATTCTTCTGGTCGTTAAAAATAAATGCTTCAAAAGTTATCATCATTGAAATTTACATTTCTCGATCCTAATAATTGTTTCAGAAAATCTATTTTAACCAGCTTCAGAAAATAATAATTACCATATTGTTGAGTAGGATAGGAGATAAGCTATTTGTATAAATTTCTCTTTTATACAAGAAAATAGCTTTAGATTTTCTCTCGTTTAGACTCAGGCCATTAGGCTGTGCCCAATAGGAGACAACTTCGAGGTCTTCATTAATTCTAGATACCCCATTTTGCAACAACACAACCAGAGGAGTGATGCAAATCTATATATCATCTGCGTATATGATAACCTTAAAAAATTAAGGAAAGAAACAAGGCCATTAATAAATAACGAGAAAAAAATCGGAGACAGTATGGTACCCTGAGAGATACCACGAGTGACACAATTTGGCCGAAATAAAACTCGATTTGAGACAAAAAATCAGTTAACCTGAGGAGATGGGCGGTGCAACTATGATGGGCCCGAAACCCGGACTACCAAAGATTAAGAAGATTCTCGGAACGGACAAAATTCATAATTTGCTAGCCCAAGAGTCTCTCCAACACTTTTGAGAGAAAAGCAAAACATTAATAGGACGGAAGAGAGATTCCGTCAGTTCGAATTAAATTGGACTGAATAAAAAACATAGCTCATAAAACTTCCTTGTTACTTGCTCCCGCTTTAAGAACTCCCATCCAGATCTATTGTAATCCCCAGTGGAACACCAAAAGGGATAGTATTATTGACGTAAAAAGCACATGAATGGATTCACAGGCTTAGACAAATGTGCAAAGTGATCTACCACTTAACATGTCACTTTTGTGGAAAACATTCTACAAGCTGCCAGGTCATATCAATCAAGTTTTGTTTAGTAGGTCCTCTAGAGTATTCAGAAACAAGAAGGGAATCTATTTCCTGATGAGCGAAGAGAATATCCTTTGTAAGTCTTTCTTTGAACATCTCATGAAGCTTAGCGTGGCTTCCGTAGTTTAGAATGATGTCAACCTCTATGTTATAATTGCCTGACAAGACTTTGTTGCCGGTCTTAGCTTTAGGTAAGAAACTTCTCTAAAAGTATATCATAAACGTGACCCGATGTATATTCAATTTGCTTGGATCCTTTGCAGTTGCAAGCGATTTCCTTATAAATAAATTGATAGCCCATTTTGCATGGTTGAACAGAGCTTCCAACGAATAGAAAACGAGAAAACAAGGAAGGGAGGAATTTTGGAAATTCAACGAATAAAGTAGTGCAGTATATAGTCATAAAATACGATAAGGAAGGGCAGATTACTTGAAGATAGTAGAACAGAGTATCTGAAGCTCCACCGGTATTGAACCCCAAATTAGTCGTCAAATTTTATAATCGTGAAAAGTAAAATCCCTTGAAGCTGGAAAAAAACGACAGAGAGAGAGATAATTATTATGAAAATCAGGGATTAGGAAAAATAGAATTAAATCCTCCTTAATCTCTGTTACGTGTCCCTGATTGTAACAGATATCTTCTACAGAGTGACCACGTGGACTGTTTTTGAAGCCTGATACTTTTTATAATTATGCTTGAAACACATCAGAGTTGCGTTGGAAATATTGTTTTGACCTTTCTCAAGGTATATTTCTTACTTTTAAGCCTTTTTGTATTGATTTTTTTCCGATGTGAAAAAGCCCTGTCCATTCTAGGTGTTTTCTCCCTCTTTCGTAATCTTTCCCTGGAGCTAATGTTGTCTTGCTTAATTTGCCGCATTTTATTAGGAAAGACAGACAACATTCACATGCAGAGAACATAATACAACGTTAATGGCCTTAAGCTTTTGAATCCAATTTGAATAGTACAAAACTCCTTCAGTCAGAGGCCTGAAGCCTCGCAACCAACCCCTATTCCCCCTATTCCCGTGATAACTCCAAAATTCATCTCAAATACAAAATCATTTCACCCGTTTTACGTCACAATTTATGCGCATGTCCGAAAAGAATGTGTACGTTTCGGAATGCTGTAAATGTTCCAGCAATAAAAATTGATGTACACCATATTTCCGCCAGTAAAATAAGGAGAAAACATGGAGCAGAGCAGAAAAGTGAAATTAAATCAGTCACAAGTCCCACTCAAGCTATACCAGAAAAAAAGAGATTTGATGAACCCATAAAACCTCTGAGCAAAAAAAATGAGAAAAATGCCATAAAATCCATAAAACCCATAAAAATTAACGTTGTGCTCTGCCCTACTGCCAACATTAAAATATACTACACAACTTGGTACAGCCTGCAAAGGACGAAAAAAAAATCCCTTCTGAAATGATAACGTGGCAGCACTCTATCCTCGTCGAATAATTTCCACTCAGTTGCATACGGATGGGACATAATATCACATCCGCAATGAATGGGAGGGGATAACCATGGGAATGCCAGTAGTGGGGGGTGTTTAGTAGTAAATTTGTGAAATGCTTGCGCACGTACTTACACGCGCCTTTATCCTACTCCATGCACACCAGTGGATGCCATTTTTGGAACAGAATGGGGAAGCTGTGTGGTAGTGTCATCCCGCTGTCGACTACGGACTGCCAATTGCTATTGCCCCCACCCATTATTTTGCCAGTGACGTCGAATGTAAATTTAACCTGACTCTGAATGAGTCTGTTCATGAGCTATCATAGTTATGGGGGTGCACATTATCAACGTTTTGTTTTCAAATTGGATTAAATCTGATGCTAATGGAGGGGAATGTTGAATGGAAATTGTGAAATAAAGGGAAATCATTTGGACGCCATCGATAACTGATATTGAGAAGTGATACGGGTCGAAGGCTATATTGGGTGTGGGAAAGAATTTCAAATGTTACTTTGATGGTTTCTTACGTTTTTGTCATTTTCTTTGGTATTGCCGTTGTTATATCCGTAGACTGTAACATTTTTGACAGGTAATCACAAACATTAGATCCTTTTCACCAAGTACCTAGTCATCCAAAAGTGCCACTCACACACACCTCCTTGATTTGAAGGGAAATTAAGAATTTCTTTTAATCATATCCTTACATCGAGATCCTAATTTTAAATTCCTGACTTTCTCGGAAATTTAACTTTCAATCTTCTTGTTCCCTACAAAACGCCTTCTAGAGTTCATGTCAATGAACCTACTGTGAATTAAATTAAACATCATCTGCGTGTGGATGAATCGATGAGTTCGAAACGACTTGTGGGAAAATGTTACAGTAACAATAGGATAAAAGAGGTCTAAGTACAGAACCCAGAGGAACACCGAAGAATATATACAATACATGGAGTGGGAATTATAATTTTGCATTTTCATAGCTGGAGAATGGCGACTAAGGAGATTATATAGCACTTTAATAGCTGAGAAAGAAAAGCTTCTATTGCTATGCAACTTCAGGCGGCAGTGTCAAATTCTTTTATGTGGACCTGGTAAAAAGTTGTCCTGTGAAGAATATCAGTCCCTATGGACTCAGGTGCAGGCGTCTACCCACCTTCAGAATAGCCTTAGTCTCCCCCTGGAAGACCGTGGGTACTTTTTAAAGCGCAGTGCCGCAATAGATACTTCACCGACACTGTCAACACTTCCCCAGAAGAGTCTCCAGGATTGCCGTTTAACTTACCGCAGATGACATTTTTCTATTCTCATAGTACAGTCTGGCATTCCAATAGCTTACGCAAAATGTACGTCTGCCCGATCCGCCCTCATATTGAACACTTTTGTTCTTATCGCTCTGTTGTATATATGCGGAACATTCCTTCTTTGCGCCCTGAACTCATGCGTAAGCCACGGAGGGTCGGAATCCTTTTTCATCCGCCTTAAAGGACATGACAGCTCGCAGGAGTCAATGGGTGCAATAGTAGCATCCCTAACCTCTTCGTCAAGACCCACACAGCTAGTGAGCATCTGCTTATTGAAATAAGGAGGGTGGAAATATAGGGCGTACCGAAAGAACTCCTAGTCTGTAGCGGTGTTCAGATGGAGATATCTCTTCTAAAACTCACCAGTTACAAATGTTCTAAGCTACAAAGCTGATAGCATGATATCAATCACTTCACGGTTTCTACAAAGGTAGATTAGTCGTTATAATAAGATCGTAAAGTGATTTACCCCTCAGATTGTAGCCAGTGGTTCCCCGAACGATGTACATTAGTATCACTTATCAGCAAGAAATCTATGTTCCTGGTAACGACATACTCCACTGCGCTGTCCACTTCAAAAGGAAGTAGTTAATCAGAGTCTTATAAGAGATTGAGGCACCTTCTTTATCTCCCCTTCTCCGAATAGAACAAAACTGGTCCAAGTACAGAACCCGGAGGAACACCGAAAAGTATACACATTGAGCGAAAGTCGAATGAATAGACTGTGTAGCAGTTTAATATGCCCTCCAAGTGGTTTCACTTAAAAAAATTTAATTGAAAATGTTATATTCGCACACAATGTAAAGGGCAGTTCTTACCAAATGCACTGTCACGTATACTATTTAGTCAAGACCTCTAAATTATTGCTTCATCTCTGGCAAAACCTAACCTTAAGGAGGCACTGAAATTCCTTCTCAAGCCGTGAAAGCAACATGAGTCCCAAAGTATAGGTTCACTTTAATCAACCCATTGGCCTAAAGATACTTTTCATGACTACAACATATAATATAAAAACTTTTATCCCCCCTTTCATCTCAACTAATTATTACGCTCCAAACTGAATTTATTCTATTCTGTCTGTTAGGCAACTGTCGTAATTTATCTCGATTCTCTGAATGTTCTCTACCTCAGAGGTTGAAGAGGTTCAAGTTTAACCTTTAATCCCTAGACTGTTCAGAACATTTATTTTGTGGTCGTGCTTTATATATTTTTTTTCTCGTTTATATATAATATATAGTCATGCCATATCCCATTTTTTTCTCGTACACTATATTCAGTAGATATGTGAGGATTTTTCCTTTCCAAGAGTTTCAGTCAGTTGTAAATGAGGAAAGACGAAATGTGCAATTTATTACTGGAGACTACCATAAATTTCTGTTGTCACTGCATTCTGAATGTTGTGTGTGAAAGGCACACTATCAGGGGCGTAAGGATATGTGTTTGCACCCAAATGTGTCAGATACTTTCTGATATATTGGGCTTAAAATGTTAAACGTGTGCAAAAATTTTCGATTACTTTAAATGTGAATTTTGCTTTATTTACACTTTTCCTGGCAAACACTTTACATCGGAAGGAAAATTTGACTTTCAAAGCAAATTTGTTGGAGATCTCTATGGTTGTTGCACGATTGTAGTTTCGGCATCTAAAACTTCAGCTTTTAACAGTACTTCTAGAAGAGACCTCGTCCTACATTAGGGAATTTGTCATACAACGGGTGACCTAGTCGACTTTATCCACAAGTGTCTTCAGAATTTCAGCAAACCTTAGAATGACTCTCTTGGGCATTTTAGAATCCTAAATAGAGTTCACTATTTTAGTCTAGTAGCTAAATTTGAAGAATTTTATCTAAGCACGTTTTCAGGAAGCACATCTCCATCTCCTAATTTGAAAGCAATTCAATTTTCCCGACGAAAACTCCTATTATTTCGCGTACTTAACAATGGAAAGTTGACTGCCCACATCAAGTCTGTTTTTGAACCTGTTCTACATACTTAAGCCTTTTCGCCAACTGATCTCTTTATAAAATTCATATTGATCCAAACTAAATCGGAACTGCTGTTTTTTTTTTTTAAAAAACAAAAAGTAAGCCGCAAATAAAGTAGCATAAGTGTCGATACTATAAAGCATCATTGTAATATTGCCTGTTTTTCACAGTGCAGTGGAACCAAGCAATAGTGATCCCAATCCCCAAGAACACGTCCACATCTAGTCCTGATGACTTTCGTCCGATCAGTCTTTTTTGTTTCCTGGTCAAAATTTTTGAAACAATTTTTCATGCTTGCTTACATTGATAGGAAAGGATTACTATCTAAATGGTAGTTTGGATACCCCGATCGCATAATTTTAAGACATCTTTGTTAAGAGTAACTTCGGTTGTCCATGAGGCGTTGGACAGTGATAACCTAACAGCACTAGTACTGTTTGATTTTAGTAAGGCGATTGATTCTTTTAATCACTCCGCACTTTTGGCAACTTTGTCTGGGTACTTGATATTCTCTTCTTCTGCAATTAAATTGACCGATAATTATCTGCATGGTAATAATCAGGGGTTTACTCTTAGATGTGGAGTTTCTTAAATGTAGGGTTCCTCAAGGCTCCATATTGGGGTCCATTTTTATAAATGATCTCCCTGATGTGGTGGCAAATGGTCTCTGTTCTATTGGTATGATGGATATCTATGTTTGTCGCTTCAATAATGACCTGGAACACATCTATCCCTGGCCTGAGCATAATTTTTTTTATGCTTAATTCAAACAAATACAATTGCCTGGCTGTCTATCGCAATAGTATTGATCCTAAAATTCTTCCGCCAATATTATTGGGTAACACCACACCCGCCTATGTGAAATCTGTTAAAAATCTGGGCAATAATCTCAACAAACTTTACTTGCTGTAACCATATAGATGCAGTTATAGGTAAAATTTATGGTTGCCTTGGACAGCTGTGACTAAGTGCTTGTTCTTCTGCTACACAACCGCAAGAAATTAGTCCCAACTCTTTTAATTCGACATTTTATACTTGGTAGCTTGATATTTCCTGTAATCACCCAGTTGGAAAAATGAGTTGTGTTGCTCCATCCTTACTTGTAGGATGAACCACTTTTCAACTGGCCAACTCACTCAAGATGGTGACAAGTGCTGGGGGTCGAACACCACGATGTTCTCTATTTTGCAGGTAGACTACCTCGATATTTATTCATATATCGTTTTACACTACATTTTTTGTTAGCCTTTCACTGCACGCATATATATCCCTGCGAATAATTAAGTTCCTACATAAACTTATCCACGGACAACAGTCAGTCTATATGAAAAACTCAATTTTTTTACATCGGGCAGGCATAGCAATCTTTTGAACTCTCGTTGCTGTTCTCACTTCGATAAGTGTTCTTATTTCGTCCAATGGTTACGTTTGTGGAATTCTTTAAAGACTTTTAAGATTATTAGTAACCAGTCAATCAACTATCGATACTCTGGAGAATCGAAGTAGCGTACCAGGCTTAAAAACTGCAGAGCCAAAATCTCCGTCTTAGTCCCGCAATAGTCTCGCAAATCATAGAAGATTTCAACCGTTGTCTCATTTTTCATCCAGCAGAATCTCTAAAAGGTACTCGGATCATCGGACATTCATTGTTGACAGCGAAGTTGATGACCGTCCTAATGGGCGCAGTAGGTTGGCTCTGTGCACTCTGCACAGTTATACTCAGGACATACACTTTTTATGATGCGTTGGTACAGCCCCTTAAAAAAGGATCAAAATCCAAAAACAGAGAATCAACAAAACCCTTTTCTGCAGTTTTTTATCATTTACTGCTCGCATTATACGCAAATATTCCTTGTTGGTAACGGTCAAGTTGAAACAATAATTAAGACAAAGGTCATAATTACAATTCATAATATTCAAGAAATACCGACCGGAAAATTTTCTTAATATTTCCCCCTCCCCCTCCTCAGGCATTTTCAACATTAATTAACCCTAGTCATTTGCCCTCCTTTCTTCTTCTTTGATACTCATTATCCACCCAAAAGGTAGGTACGTGAGTTACTGAATAACTTCATAATCCTGGGAGCCCTAAAACAAAACCAAAAAAAAAAAAATTTCCCTACCTTACAGTGGAAAATACCTCGTGTAGTCGGTTTGAGAAAGCCGTAAGCCGTCCAATAGTCGTCTAAATCCGCATTCCTTAACCGTTCAACAGAGAAAATTACAATCGACCTTCAGTCGGTTGCTTCATTCAATAAATTCAGCTAAGGATAAAAATGGAGCCACTTCCCCTTACAGTGCGCTTCAAAAGACGATAATCCTTCCAACTTGTGTCTAACAGCCACCGTATAGCATTACTAGCACCATAAAAGAGCGTGTTCATCCACAGAACAAAATTTACTGCACTTTGCTAGTGCACTCATGCTGTGAAATTGTTTTCCGCTACCATCTCCGGAGGGATTGGAAGAAAGGATTCCGTACGGGGGTGGTTTTGTAGACAGAAGGCAGTGGAGCACCTCTGGGACTCATACAAGATACGAAAACGAACGAATGGATCATGATTTACTCTGCCGAAAAGGGTTGGGCACTCCGTTTCCGTACAGTTGAGGGAGATATTAAGTATTTACTTTTCGCCGGTTTTTTTTTTCCTCTCCGTTTTCGTTTTGTTTTTCTCTTTTTCAGACGTTACACTGCTAAAGATGTGTTAATGGGGAGAACAGCAGGATTAAAATCATCCACACGAATTTAGATGGGGTGGTAACTGTCTGCCTATTCCTTCTGCATCAGAAGAGATTGTCTTCCCGCACCCCTTGTATAAATATTCGCGTAGCCTCGTCGTCGACACCACCCTGAACCACCCCGGAATAATATTTGCACAGTAAACTCACAAATCAGCAAGACCACAGGAGCAGCCGAAATTTACTGTGAGAACCGAAACGTTGCAGACTACTGCACTGAAAACTTTTAGTGGGACTGTACAAGTGCTTATGTATTATGCCGTCGTCTTTTTACGTCAAAATGTTTTCTGTTTGCTAAAATAAATTTACGCACCAGATATCTTTCGTAGATGAACTTAAAAGAACTGACAGGTATGAGATTTTACCTATGGAGTTTACGTCTTCATACCATCCCAGTGATGGGATGGTTCTCAGTCTAAGGTCCTGACCACCATTGATCTTCGTGATTTGAATTTTCTAAGGCGTTTTATAGTAAGATATCAATGTCTGAGTTTGGCTTGGGTATAGCGCATAGACATATATAACTTCTGGACCGCGCAATACCCTCTTCCCCATGGGCACATATAAGAAGCAGAGGGAGTTTGTGAAGCGTTCCAGAAATTTCGGCAACAAGACTATCGATGTGATTATTCCAAGACAACACACTATTCATTAGAATCCCCAGACCTTTGGGGACTTTAACATAATTTATAACCGTATTCGACTATTAGTGGAGGCAAACAAGAGGGAAGGTGGCTATGAAGGGATAACATCCCAAAGCGGTCGGGAATTCCGGGTCAGTAGAGGCTGATTCTAAAAGACTTAAAACTCAGACTATTCTCACGTCAAGGATGATTCACATCCTGGGACCATCATATAAAGATGTCTTTAAATGTATCAGGATAGATATCCAGTAGCCAATTTCCTGGAAAAGCTTTTAACTTCCAAATAGTTAGAGGCTGTAAAAGAAGCGTGTAAAAAAGAAGAAAGTGGAGAAGAAAGCCCAAGATTTCTAGACTTCAATCTCAGACCGGGATGGATAACCTTCACTTGCGAAGATCTGGAAAGCGGAGAATGATATTGACGTCAATAGTGGATAAGGCTATGCCATGACAGAGTGCTGATTTGATGGTTGTAGATGGCAACAGAATTCCTCATTCCAAGGTCCTCGTTGGCTACTTCCCCAGCAGCCAAGATGTATCAATCAAGACGACATCGACGCCCAAAACAATAGTCTTAGCGTGCCAGAGTGAAGGCCCCATAGAAAAACCGATGAAGGTCAAGGCTGCAAAGTTGGTTCTTTCGATAAAACACGTCGCAGAGGAAAACCTAAATGGAGTGGACTTCCAGTTGAACTTCCTTTTCAACAAGGATGAAGGATGAACTGTCAATCTGTACAAATGTTTTTTACAATTTGGAAGGCGTCGATTTAACGGTCTCCCTCGAACGTGTTCTAGGTGAGGTACCATTAAGAGCTCACAAAATAACAAAATTCATTCATCTAAAAAATGGGACAATGTATGCCTTAAAAAATATACAAAACTAGATTAGTCAGTAGATTATTTCCTTACTAATATTGAGCGAAAGAAGAGTAAATTCAACAATCGAACCGTTAGGGGAACAGATCTTCAATTGTGAACTTCGGAACCAGGATTTAGCTACAAGTGTCGATCATTCTCCAGAAAAGTGTAGGTCCAATTACAACATTTGTGAGGTTTACAAGAATTTTCAATTACCTCTCCGCCTAGATAATGTGCACAAATGCATTTTCCACTAGCATGCAATACATAACTCCCGGATTCAATGTCGAAACAAAATTATCGAAATTGCGGGAAAATTTAATTAAACATTTGGATGTCATTCAATAATCCGGACCTGTCGGAAAGTTATCTCATTGAGCCGAAATGTACGTACGCTACCGTCAAAATTTCCAAATAATTGAGTAGTAAATTACCTACT
>QYTT01091235.1:0-19537 GCA_006980735.1 Dasypogon diadema
GAAAAGGGATATACGTTAGACAGTCGGTTTCTAAACGGTGTAGAAAATAAAATAGAAAGAAAAGGAATTGATTGTAATGAATAGTAGCAGTTTTGTGTAGAGCCAGATAGGCGAGAAGAAGAGAAGTAATACATACTGTATGAGATTCATGTATAACGTAAGTAGATAATAAATAGATGTAAACATGACAGCATAACCGCGGGGTTGTCTCTCCTCCCTCCTCAATTTCTCTCTCTCGCTTCCTATAGGGCGGCGTCCATCGTTGGTTAGACCTCCCCTAATGGGTTGAGAGTCTCCTTTCGTTTTTTTTTGCTAACTTTTCTTTTCAGGATTTCACATTGGGCATCCTGGATGAATGAGAGGCTGCCGGGATGCACGGGCGGTTGGGGCACAGCCTGGGAAAGTCGACGTCACCTGACTTTCCTCCCCCCCCACGGTCGCAGGTAGGAGCGCGGACCTGTCAGCCACCGGGTCCACCCTCTTCCCTTGTTGTATTTGGATTTTTTTTTTCTTTTTCATCATCTTTTCAGGTCCCTTTTTTTCCCCTTTCCTTATTCCCTTTTCCGATCCTTTCCCCTTTTCTACGACCGCGGCATGAATTTTCTGTTTGCGGGGATTCGGAGCAGGCGGCGGCTTTGGGTGACCCACCCCACACTCTCCGCGAAGCCTAGCCGCTCAAGCATGCCGCTCCGCCTTCGTGCCTGTCTCCGCGTGCCTCTGGGCTAGCTCAGCCTAGAGCATGAGGCTCGTTTGAGTCCTCCGCTCTGGCCTTCACGGCCTTTAGCTAGTCCAGGGCACATTTTTCATCTTCAGCTGCTTTCGTAGCTATATTTCAAGGCTGCCTTTGGCAGCCTTACACTTCCCACACCGCAACAACATAAAACTTAACTAGCTGCAAGCGTGTAAATACGTTGCTCAACACGAAGAATTTAACTAGCAGGGAGCCGAACTTCAGCCGAAAATGAGCCGATTTACCGATGTGAATGTTTACAAACATTCGGGACTACTTAACTAGATTTTAACTCCCTAAGAATTTTTACATACAATTTAGCTTTCAGTGATAAAGTAATCAGTTTTGTTAATGAGTGATTAAGAAGTGCTTGGGTAATTTTAACGCTTGTGTAAGTAGTTCTTTTTGTGCTAAATAAAATAAGAATATATTTGGTGGCTAGAAGCAAATCTGGCTCAGCTTTCAAAATTGTTAAGTTGTTCCAGATTTACTCTAATTGCTGATTTTTAACACCATTGCACCACATACAAATTTCGGCGTAAATTTTATACCGGCGGGAAGTAGTGACAAGTGCAAGTGTTATTTGTGTTATCTTGTTAATTATTAAAATGGAAAGGAAATCAGGACGAAAAAGTGCCGGGAGGGAAAAATGTGTAGCAGGTTGCTTAGATTATAAGCACCTGTTTAGGTTCGCTAAGGATTCGACAGTGTCAAAAAATGTCAGCGAGTAAATACCACGCACACAAATATGTATACTTGCTATTACCTTTTAACATATGCTAAGAAAATGGTGGAGCTTTTAAAGAATTATATTTATCTCGCAATCGTCAGAGTAAAGAGGTTTGCCTGCACTCTGATTACAAAACAATTTGAAGTTCACGACTTCGGCTAATTGACCCACAAAAATAAATTATGAAATTTGTTTTGCTTGCTTGGGTCTCGCAGCTGGTACTGTTGATAAACATGAACCGTGAATTTTATGAAGTGTGAATGTCATTTCCTCATCGCAAATAAATTGTGAATCTGGACGTGGAAATTCGTGGGAATCCCCAACTAATGGAAGCTAAGTATCCACTGTGATTATATAAAGCTGAAATAATATAAATAACACTCTTGTGCTGGTTCTGTAACAGGGCAAGCGACTTGAATGATTGGGTTGTGCACTCAATCATTAAAGAAAAACATCGTTAGTCATTGGGTTTTGTACTCAATCGTGAAACAGCGGGTGATACAATAATCACTCGCTTATACAAAAACAGATATAATTATTAACTATTCAGTTTTATTTTAAACATGGAATCTCCAGACGTCAACAAGGGCGATTGCAAACATATTACATGGGGACCCTGCAAACGGACCTGCGAATGAAGTTGCAAACGGACCTGCGATTAAACCTGCAAACGAACAAGGAGATCAGGCCAACTTTAACCATTAAAGAAAAGGAAGAACAAAGAAAAATTCAGGAGATAAAGAAGTTAAATCAGCGAATCAAAGAGATACCGGAGGAAATTAAAAAACTGGAAGCTGAAAAAACTCCCGCAGACAGAATTGGACCGAAACCCATCACCATCGAAAAATATAGGAAAAGAAATAGCAAAAGGTAAGCCATAAAGGACATCCCACAGAGCACAGCACAGGAAATCAGACAGCAGCTGGCAGAAATATACCGAAATATTCCCATAACATTGGACAAAAACTAAAAAGTGAAATAATTAGGAAAACAATCAGGTCAGATGGGATCGCCGCAATCAAAAGAGGAAGTCACAGACAGCAGCAGCATCACCAGTAGATACAACAGCTTCGACTAGCACCATACATTTTCCGACAGCAATAGGCCTAGTGACAGGATCAGTTATAATAGATTTACTAATATATTTAGCTAAGAAGTATATAAAAAAATGATAAGTAAGCAAGTCTCATGAAGCATAGATAATTTAGATAAGGCATAGATAATTACATGATTTGTAATGTTTTTAATAAAAATCAAAGAATACTTTTACTTAATTAGAGAATTATCTAAAATTTTGGACACATTTAGAAGAAGATTTTCAATAAGAAATTTGTTAAAAAGAAACTGTAGATGCACGCAGAACAGAATAAGCTTCTTTGAGGGAATTGAAAAGGTAGACAAAGATAGAGTAGATAACTTAAAACTTAGATTAAACGACAAGTACGGGAAAATGCAGAGGTTTATTGAAGAAAAAAGCAGAGAAGTTCTAGCTAATACAAACTCGTCTGATTCTGAAGAAGAAGGTCATGCGTAAAGTGCAACAATCATGGCAGGAAACAATTTTGATATGGCATTAGCCATTAAAATAATATCGGAATTCACAGGAGAAGAAAAAAATCTCGAAAATTTTTTAAATCTCGTTGATATGGCCATCAACTCGAGCACCCTTACTTCTTGAAGAGTTATCACGATTCCATCCGCGAGGGCTATGATGAAATGTGTGAAGACATTGTAAAAAGAATGAAGGATCTGAAAGGCAAAGGTGAAGGAAATATTGCCAAAGAGCCTACCACGGATGCCACAATCCAGAAGGATGAAGGCAGTATTGTGAAGGAAGCGGAAACCAATAATAGCACAAGTGCACTCATTCGCAGACAGCGGGCAATAATGGATGCCCTGCAGAGAACACCTCAGATTTAACACCAGCTGCCCAGAAAATGACAGCTCAATATTATAAGGTCAAGTTACAAATCATAGAGCGGTATTGGGAGCAAATAGAAGCTCTCCACTATGAAATCGCAGAAAAGAGTCTAACAACACCAATGAATAACGACCTCAATGCTTACTATGAATTGGAAAAAAGGGTTCAATAATGTAATGTTACATGAAGCCCTAAACGATGGTGCAATAGAACCTCATCTTCCTACAACTGCTCCTAATACAGCTTCGCTAATGTAGGTTCCTAAAATAATTCTCCCAAAATTTGATGGAGATTAGTCAAGGTGGACACAATTCCATGGTCTTTTTACAATCAACCAATCGCTAACTGCCAGAAGATGTGGTATCTGAAGACCAGCCTTCAAGGAGAGGCAGAAAAATTCGTTGGTCATCTGACGATATCAGATTCAAATTACGTGACAGACTGGAAGATTGTAAGGGATCGTTATGAGAATATCAGGCTACTTACTTCAGCGTTTTTGAACAAACTAATGTCCCAAACAGCGCATACAGCAGAGAGTGCATCATCAATACGATCTCTCCACGACACCACTCAAGAGTGTCTATTGGCTTTAGAGAAATTGCAACCGATAAGCGGCCTTCTCACATTCCTTGAAACGCGATTCCAGGCATTGCAGGCATTGGGAACGCGGAGAAGAACAATAGATGATCCTATTAGAAAACCAAATGTTTTTAAATCATTAACAACAGCTGCAGCAAGCTCTCTATGTTCATTCTGTAAAGAGACTCATCCACTATTCTTACAAAAATTCTTACAACTCAACATACCTAAACAACTACACTGAGTTAAAAAGACAAACATTTGTGTGAACTGTCTCAAACAGGGACATAATTCGATGAATTGTTCATTAAGAACATGCACAAGGTGTTCAAGGATACATAATACACTCCTGCATTTGGAGGATAATCCCTAGAAAAACAAGACACAATCACAGCCAATTAAGAGCCAACAGACAGCATCAGCCAGTACATCCGGAAGGCCAACACCTTCCACCATAACCCAAGCCGAAAACGGAAGAGTTAACACAGTCCCATTAACTACCCAATCATCCAATGCACCTCAAGGGTACGTAATTCTAGGCACAGCGCTTGGTAGGGGGAAGAGTATAACTTGCAGAGCTATTCTTGATTCTGGCTCACAGATAAATTTCGTAACTGATCGAGTTGTTACAAAATTGCATCTTCTTAGGGGACCCCGGGTATAATGAACATAGAAGGTATTGGCAAGCGAACACAGCAATCCCAACGACGAGTTAATTTACTGATCATATCACGAATAAATGGATTCAACAGTAAAATTGAAGCACCTTGATCTTAACCCACTGAATAAAATAATTCAGTGTTGAACAACTACTGCGACAATAAATTAATAAAATTACGAGTACAGATACACTTTTTACTGATAATCCAGGCATACTCCTTCTGGATGACAATTATACTATATGTTTAACTAAACAATTAAATATTAATGGAATGAGAACGCCTTTACCATACGCTTTAAAGTCGACAACATTTAACCCCCAAACTGGAACATTTTCATCGAACACACTAAATTCTTCAGTACCGAAGAATATTCAAAGAAATGATTCTTCGTTTTTAGAACTGCTCTTAAGTAAATAGAATCTCTATAAAGAACTTTACGAATTTTTGAGCGGTAAGTGTACGCAAACAACGTAAATAGTTCTTTTTGTCTAAAGTTCCTACAGTTGGAAGAAATTAAGGCGCGCCTGAATGGAGCAAAATTTTTTACCGCTCTTGATGCTAATTCAGGTTTCTGGGTTATACCTTTAGATGAAGAGTCGTCCAGACTTTGTACTTTTATTACACCTTTCGGTAGATATCGGTTTTTAAGACTTCCGTTTGAAATTAGTGTTGCACCGGAGATTTTTCATGATGAGATGGTGAGGAATTTTTCAGATATACCCAATGTGATTATATATATTGATGATTTTTTAATATATGGATCTGCAAAGGAAGAACATGACAGAACTCTTTTAAAAGTACTAGAAAGAGCACAAAAAATCGGTTTAAGGTTTAACAAGTCTAAATCTCAATTTTGTGAATCTGAAATCAAATTTATGGGTCATATATTTAATAGTTCGGATATTCGTCCAGATAAGTCTAAAATAGGTTCTATTTGCTCTATGTCTACACCACAATCAGTACCAGAGCTACAAAGATTTCTGGGAATGGTGAATTAAAGGTGGCCGTCTGGCAACAGGTACACAGGGGGACTCACGTGCTCACACTGGTGGACGTGCCGTAACTGGGTACACTGCTGGAAGTGCGACTGCACCCTCCTCGTGGGGGCTGCTGGTAACAGGCCTCTGGTACGGTCATGTCTCTACCAAGGTGGAACAGTATACGCCGAGGGATGCATGGCCAAGGGGGAGCTTGGTCTCTAGTATGCGAACTCTGGATAACTGCCGCCCTCCAGTTTCAATTAGACTTCCTGTGGTAACCAGGCTCTGCCACAGGTGACCTGCTTCCCCGATTACTCGTGGGAACTCTATGGATTCCGTAAACTATAAAAACAAAGAGTTTGATGCTACTCCAAACGCATCAGCTGTGACAGAGGTCGCAGCCGCCATTAGTGCAGCCACAGGGCCGCACAATCATGGAACCGAAGGTGAAGCCATTGAGCACACCCCAGGAAATCCACCCCCTCCCGACTGTCGGTGATCGGCTAGCTTGTGTGCTGGTGATCCACCGACAGGGCCAAGTGGGCCTGCTAGGGAGGCAATACCTGGACCCAGCGGACTCGCCAGGTCGCCTGTTTCTGAGGATGTGTCTTCAGACAGTGAATCTGGTGGGACACTTGTCCCAAATACCATCAGCGAGTGCTCCGATCAATCCGGACTCACGCTGATTGGTGCCGACTTACGACAGATGGAACTCGGCCCTGGCACGGGTTTCGTTAGGCTCAAGTCGGCGGACAATCGGAGGTTCAAAAAGGCTTTGGCAAGTGGCCTGTCCAGAGAAGAAGCTCTGGGAATAGCCCTTAGTGGACCCCCCAAAAAAGCGGAAGTCAAAAAGGAATGAATATGAATATGACAATTTTTATGTGGATGTCGATGGCCACAAAGGAGGCGGAGCATTTTGTACCCAGTGCTGTATACAATTGAGATGTACACCAAATGAAAGTACAAAATAAGACTAAAATTTAATTATATGACAGCTGGATTGAGAACTGTGTAGGGATTGAGCAGCAGATACTTTTAGTTGTTCAGTAGCGAACTATACTAAGAGGCAGACCTATAAAGTAATTAATTAGAGGAGATGGTGGTAATGTGGCCCCTGCAGGTATATTGGCCCCCTTACATAGTTATAATTTAGAAACGTGCCATTTAGTATAATTTACGTGCAATGCGGAGCTCTGGTGACAACTACCGAATAGTAACCAACAAATCTGTGAGATGGCGTAACGTTCTTTTGTTATTTGAAATCAGTCGAAACACGCAACGGAAAACATTTAAAACCGCTTTGCATTTTATTCATTTTTTCCGGGAAAACTAAGTTTTACGTTGGGTGATTTGGACGTTGTGTTTGAGAAAAGTTTTCCTACTGGATTTTGAAGGTGATTACGCAAAAACATTTGATAGTTATATGTATTTTGGTTTGGTTATAAATTCATTAATACTTGTAATTTGGCCCCCTCACATTGTTCCTATTATGGTCCCGGGGGCCATATAACATGTATGAGCGATGGACGCGGCCTTGGACGTGGTCAAGATGGAATGAGCAGCGGCAGCAGTGCTAATTGACGACGTCAGAGAGTCAGTACATCCAGCGGTAGCTGTGACGTAGTCGTAGAAACTGACTCTGAATATGAACACCATGTCAATTCAGATAGGATACCTGAAAGTTTGATACAAGCTGCATACTTTGTAAAGCCCGTTATTTTAGCGACAAACATGGTGAGGAGTGGATTCAGTGCCAATCATGCATTTTATGGGCTCATACAGCCTGTGCAGGCCCTGAAGGCAAATGTTATATTTGTGATTTTTGCCGTTAAGTTTAATTAAAGTGCAATACATTTAATTTGGCCCCCCGGGGGCCATATAACCCTCACTTAATGTTATGTTGTGAAATTTTTATTTTTGAGAATAAATAAGTTTTTGATTATTCTGTGGTTATTTTATTTATTCTACAGATAGGCATGCATAAACCAATGAGTAAGAAACACTATGACGTACTTGCTTTATTTGTAAGTTTAGTATTTTTTACATGAGGCCTCAAAAACAAAGTAGGGGACCACATTACCACCTTCTCCTCTACATGTTTAATTAATTACCACTTCATTATTCATTAATTCTTTCATTCATTATTAGCGCTTGGCAGAGCAGTATCATCAATAATTAGTGGCAAAAAGTTTAAACTGTCATATCTCTTCAACTACAGAGGTTTAAGTGATTCACTTTTTACAGAATGTTTATATATATATATATATATTATGTGTACTATCTTTAAATATACGTATCAATACGGTCGGTCGTGAACGTGGAAGTGGAAGAAGTCTTGTTCGATTCTATCACAGTCGTGAAGTGCAGTGTATTTTCGCTGCATATGATATTTGGTATATATAAACTCAATGAATTTTCTGAGTTTCAGTTCTTGCTCAATTTTCCCTCTTGGAAAATTAAGAGGGAGAAATTGATATTGAATAAATATAGTTGCAACTCCTAGATTTAGGCAGTTGTTGTTAATCAGTTGATCTAAAAATAATTTAAAATTAAAACTTGTACTACCAAGTTATAGAGTCCCCCGAACCACGGTAAGGCCTCTAATCTCAGTAATAGAAAAATAAAACAAGTAAAGTGAAGTGAAGTTGTTTACTTTTGTTATGGTCGCTTGTGGTCCGGCTAATTCAAGCCCTAACCTAAAAGGTATTTTGACATCTCGAGACCTAAACCCTACAAATGTAGGGGAAACTGACCTACCGCAAATCCACTTCGCTGCCATGCGAGAGCTTGGCCACTGAACGCATTTCCCAGCCAACTACCACAACTACATTGGGCGAAGTGTGTCATACAACAGTGAAAAATTAAAAACCTCCACGCCATTGGGCGAAAATCATAGCACCACTACCCGGGAACAATGCGAATGTTCGGGAAGAACACATACACCTGGACATTCCATTATTCAGAGTCGGAATTCCTACGCGCTGGAGGTGGCGGTGAAATCGACTGTCAGTAGAGATGACTGCTAAAACGGAGTCCTTGGGAAGAGAAGTGCTAGAAGAAAATTGTGGTTCAGATTGTGAGTGACGTTCCTAAGATTGAGTGGTTGGTGGAGTGGATTCCTGTTGAGCAAAGTGCAGAGGCAGTTTATGGCCGTTAATCCTGCTAGCCCTAATCGTTTTCCTGTAAAGACAAGTGTAGATTTCCGCAAGTGGTAAGACCCAAGTTTGGAGCGGAGTCCCGACGAGCCGGCGACAACAGCATCGGCAGCGGTAGGCGAGCAGAATTCATCAACAATTTACCCGGTGATAATAATAAGGGGCAGGTAGGAAAACCCTGCCCTCGCAAGGTTGGTGTTCAGTTTCATTCCCTATTCTCTTTTGGTGTCGTCTTAGTGAAATCAAACGCATAAAAACAGTTCGGGGGCTCCGTCAGCCCAAAGTAGATGTTGAATTAACCTAAAAACCTAAATTCCAAATTTTAAGAAAAAGAGAAAATCGGTAAAGGAAAATCTCCACTGAAACCTCACCTTTTGAGTTAGAAGTATATTCCCCGCCCCCCTGGCAGGATGAACAAATTTAGCGCAAGTGACACGTAACTTCACAAGAATTGTCTTATGGGGAAAAAAGTGATAAAAATTTCATTAGCATTCATATTTTCGTTGATAGGTAGTTAGACATATTTCCTTTCATATTTTCCTGGATAGATAGCTAAGCATTCGTAAAGTGATAAAAATTTTAAGATCATCCATATTTTCTTGGATAGATAGCTAAGTATATTTTCATTAATATTTTCTTTGATAGATAACTAAGCTGAGCCTTTGTAAATTTGAATTAATAACTAGGCATTCGTAAAGAACTAACCTTAAATATTTTCATTCTAATTGCTGTATTGAATTAAACTAAATTTAAAGGAGGTAGAATTTATAAAAACATAGAGGCTGTTATGATACGCATATATATATATTGTGAGAACTTGTACGGGCCGAGGGGTTTTCCCAAAATCTAGTCACTTCGTAATTTCATTTCAATGGAAGCCGTTTCTCTTGCTTTCTTGACCGAAGACTCGGAATGCGCATTCCCTCCCTCTTCGTTGTCTAACTCACACTATAGATGTTTTGTTGACTGGTATAGATTCTGATTTCGTTAACCCCGATGTCCCAAGCATATACGTCCACTGGTTGGGCGAACTTTGTAAAACTTCTTTTTTTTATGAGCACATCAGCTTAAGTATAACAGTAGGCGTATCTGTATAAGCACAAAGAGAATTATTTAGTAGAGGAGTTTAAGCTATTTTCTGTATTTGTTTTGGACAATAATAATCGGTAATGAATACTATTAACCGGTGTTGAAGTTCTACATTTATCCTCTCTCGCGGGATCTCTCGCCATTTTCCCTTTTCCAGCTAGGTGAGTACGTCGATGGGCCGGCCTCCCTTGATGGATTGAGGTCTTCTTAAGTTTTCCTTTTTCTCTCCAGGGACTTTAGGGCATCCTGCTAAACACGGGCCACGAAGGCACTGGCCGGGAAGTCGTCAACACCAGGCTTTCCCAACGTACGCAGGTAGGGGACGCCCACTAACCACCGGGTCCTCCCTTGTCCCTTCCTGTTCCTGGTTTTTTTTTTGTCGTTTTTTTTTGTAATTTTTTTTTCTTCTTTCAGGTTCTCCCTCCCTTTTCTTCATTCCCTTTCCCGATCCTTCCCCTTCCTTCTCCATTTTTTTTCCTTTTTTTGATGCGGCATGATTTTCTGCTGCTGGGCAACGGAGGCAGCTGCGGTTTGGATGAACCCACCCCACACTCTCTGCTACGCTAGCCTTCCAGCATGCCGCTCCGCCCCCATGCTTCCTCCGTCGTGTATCTGGGCTAGCTCAGCCTAGAGCATGAGGCTCGCTTGAGTTCTCTGCTCTGGCCTGCACGGCCTCGAGTTAGCCCAGGGCACATAACATCTTCCCGGCTGCCTCTTGGCGGCCTCCCAATCCCCAATCGCAACACTTTAAATAAGTTTATCAGGGCTGGTGCATCTTCTCCACGGAAAGCACTCCCAGTCCTTGGGGAAAAGACCCAGAACAGCAGTGTTGCAATTGTAAAACATAAGATTTCCTATTAAAATATTACAGTCTTCTGCAAAGAAGAAACTAACACAGAAAGCATTGTGTTTAAAGCACTGCAGGTGTCGCATTGAAAATTTCACTGAAGTGTTGTGCAGTAAAATTACTAAAAGCCGAATTTTTGAAATTCTATTATAAACAGTGTCGATAAATATATGGTATGTTGAGTATTTGAATTGTTAAACCCAATAACTTTCATTGCAACATTCCTTACTAAACCTGAAAATAAACCATATGTATACACTCTGGGTACGCAATACATAGTAAAATGCCCATTTTCCTTTCAGTTTGAATCCTAATCGTATTTAGAAGCAATTCAGTACTGTTTTAAGCTTATTTGTGTGTTGGATTTAAAGTACCCTAATTAATGTACTACAGTTTGGCTTTTTTTTACAGAAATTCATTTGTTTAATTGAAGAAACACGGGAAGAATTCCTAGTGGTAGAAACTTTTATAGCAGATCTTCAGTACCTAATACATAAAATTCTACTCGAATAAAATGTTTTGTTTTTTTTTTCAATTGCATTATATAACTAAGAGGAAAATGAATTGTCATGCGGAATGTAAATTGGCTTTGAATCAAGCGAACTAACAAACACATAATGATCTAGTAGTATTAAACGCGGGTTATGTATACATCATCACCATCCAACGTAACCAACGTAACGTTACCTGAGCTGCCTGGGACAAATAAGAAAACTCGCACTCAGATATCTCGCCTAACCCCTTTTAGCAGAAGAATCACCAAATGATCGCTTTCATTGTGCAAGCGAGGAAAAGACTTATCTGGAAAACCACCAATCATTACATGGCGACCCTGCATAGCTTTAGGACTTCTAGAAGAATTAAAAGCCGACCCAAGAGCTGGACCGAGGTCGATCACGATTAAGGAGTATCGAGCAAGAAAGGTACAACAAGCACGGCAGAGCGTAGAAGGAAAACTCCAGCAGCAATCACAACTGAAACCAGGCGAAGAAAAGCAGCCAAAGCAGCAGAACCGGCAAAGGAGCAAGAGAACAAGGGCAGGAAATGCAGTCAAACACAGAAGGGAAGTAGTGGAACTCTACAGAGTGGCCTATCTAGCAACCACTAGAAGGGGAAAAAAAATTCATTCCTGGATGCGGTGAGATTACTGAAATACAGGTACCAGTATTTCACTTTGAATTTCACAACATCACTTTGAATTTCGCAACACAAACATTTTGCAAAACTTTCCAGAATATTTACAATATCTTACTTTGAATTTCGTAACATAAACATTTTATTTCAAATCGATGAAACAATGATATCATCATCGTTCAAAACAAGTTTATCAAATTACAGGCCCAAATGGTCAATATAAACAAATCTAAACGATCAAAACACAAGCGTTCAAAACAATGATATCAAATTTAGACTTGAGCGCTTAAACATAAACATAGCCCAAGTGTTTTAACATAAACAAATCCAGGCGTTCGAAGAAAAGAACTAAAGTGCTAAATGTAACCAACCGTTAAACCAAATCTTTCAGAATCGATCTCATGATCAATGAACTGACCAATGGGGATCAAAGAAGGCTCTGGAATCTTGAGATTTCATATAAATATGGGATCTGTAGACTCGCTGAGAGCAGTAGAGTAGTAGCAGAAGGTGCTCGAGTCGATTTTCTGCTGGTTCATTTTTAGTTAAGTAAACTCTAAAGTCTCTGAATAAGTGTAATTTAAGTGTAATTTACAATCTGAAATAAAAGTGTAAGCTGGAACTGTGTTGTGTTTTGTGTTGTGTTTTGTGTCGTGTTGTGTCAAAAGGCACTTAGATTGCTTCTCATATAAATGTGGGAAAACTTAGATAAGAGTTTATCCAGAAGCACATTTTGCAATTTAAACATTTTGTGCGAATTAAATTAGATTTTGTAAAGGGTGTCCCAAAATTAATGCAAGATTTGAATTTGCCGCCATTTTTGCAGTAAACTGTTGGCAACCCTGAAAAAAGAACAATTTGACAGCTGAGAGTTTAGGGTTAGTAAAAATGGAGCGTTATACGATACAACAACGTGTTTTCATTATTTAACAATATGTCAAAAATAATGAAAGTTTGGCGGCCGCAGTTTGAAAATTTTATACAAAATATGGTCAAAATAGTGTTTTAACCTCGTCAACTGTGAAAAGATTAATTGAAAAATTCAGGGAGACTGGATCAGTTGGAGACGCTAAATACACCGGTCGTCCAAAAACAAGTCTTTCAAATGTCAATATATGTTAACTTATCTCATTCGACGGAAAAACACTTCCTCTTATAGTATATAAAATTTAAATAAAACCGTGGCTTTAGTTTTTTCTTAGTTGCCTGAGTTTTTGGTGGAAATTCATCATTTTCCGGTGAAATTTTCACGCTTACAAACAGGAAAATAGGGAAATTCAAGAGAAAACATCACAAAGCAAATGGTGATGTAAAAAAAAGAATAGATTTTCAAGTCCTTCATAGTGATAAGGTGAGGAAATAGAAAAGTATGAGAATTTGCGGAAAAAAGTTTATTTTTTACTCAAAGCTTTATTTGAGAAAATGGAAAAGCGGAAAATACGTAAAGTTTATGAAAATGGAAAGCCTATATGCTGAGGATAATGGGAAAATTATTTTTATTGCGATTAAGTTAAATAGAAATGGAGATATGATAGAGAATAGGGTAAAGTTTAATGACTTCGAATGATTTCGAAAGGTACCGCAAAAAGATTTTTCCTAAATAAAATGAAAATATTATATGAAAATGTATTTTTTAAATAATTTTCCTAGATTGCTGCGAAAATTCCAAATAAGTTTGATCCATGATTAATATCGGTTTAGTAAAATTGACGCTCCTATCACAGAGTTGCATTACAGCTATAAGAAATACTTCGAAGTGTTTATTTATCGCGTAACAAGAAAATACTGGGAAAATCCAGCCCAGTAAAATTACGACGTTTAAAGACAATAAAAAATCTGAGACATTGTCTTCCTACCGCCACGATTGAAAAAACTTCGAAGTTTATTATTCTACTCCTGGAATAATTGTTAAGAAAAGAGCCATAATATCATTTACGGAAGGTTCGGGCTCAACAAAAAACTAAGGCAAGCCTTATTAAAATTATATTTTAAAAATAAAAACAGTTTCGCCTCCTTACAAATTTTCGAATAGCTGTCATCTAACAGCTGTCTCAGTCCTACCGAAACCCGAAAAAATTTTGGGTGTAGAAATTCGCGATTAGTGGCGGCATCGGACTACACCGAAGTAGAAAAGAAAAGATAGACAGAATTGGCTACAAAAAAATTCGAAACTAACAGGTTTAAACGTAGTATACACACTGGGGCGTAGAAAAGAATTCATAGCATCTGGAATACGAGTACAACGAAAAAAAAATACGACAAGCTTTGGATGTAGTAGATCCAATAGGAACTGCTAGCCGATGGAGCCAGTCTATTAAAAGAAGAAATTATCAAGTAGCTACTTCAAACTCTTTATGGCACAAGGATGCACATTTGAAGCTGTCGAGGTGACAATCTTATTTACCTTCCATTTCAATAACAACTGCAACTTTTTCATTAATAGAAATTTAATTAGAAATGTATGTTTTTATTTTTTAATAGATAGGGTTTGTTATCCACGGTTATATTGACGGATTTTTCCGATTAATAGTGTAAGAGATTTAAATACTTTTTTGTTCAAATTTATTCTATTTAAAAATTTGCATATAGTGTGGTAATTTCAATATAAATTTGTATTAGTGGCAATGCCAGTAGCCAACACTGGTTCTTTTCAAAAACTGTAACGGTCATCGATTTAGACTATTTAGAGCTTAATTAGAAAGAAAGTGTATTGATAGAGTCAGTCAATAAAGTCACCGCGAATAGTGAACAAGTGGTTTTATTCGTCCCCCAAAGGTTCTGCTCTTTTTTCCTCACAATAATATACTAGAAATGTGAAATGTCTATTCAAAAAAAATTTCCTTTTATAAAGCAATTTTTAATGTAGCTAACATAGTCAGATTGACAAAAAGAAGCTGAAAAATGCAATGCTGTACGAGACAAAAGATGATATTACATACATCGGTTTTCTTGAATGTATCCCTTACATTTTAGTTAATAAAAATTTTACAATTATACAATAATACAAAAAGTAAATTAATAAACAGTTTTTTCTTGTTCAATTAAAAGTTTTAGTTATTTCTAATGTTTAATAAATTTGGGAACAATTGTAGTTTCAATATGTATAAAATATCCTATTCAAGCTAAAATAAAATTACCTTAAAATACCAACTTGTGTTTTATATCTTCCATTACTTCTGAATATTAATGACCGAATTTATATGTAATTAAAAATACAAAATATGCACATACATATCTACTTACTATATCTAAAGTATTTAAAATAAAACTAGAAATATGTAAAATAAAACAGAGTACTTTTTTAATAATTTTAGTCATATAAATAATAATAATGACATATTCTTCACATAATGTTTAAGTTAATACTTATTCAGTTTCAAAAATATACATATATAACACCATATACTGACTTTAAACCATTTAAACTATTCTTATTTTTTTAAAGTTTGAAAGACAATGTACATCTTTAAGTTTTCCAAAAAAGGGTCAGATCTCAAAACAGATTTAGATCGGTTAAGCGAGGGTTCCACGTCAACTGATGTTATTGGTGCGTATTTCATGTTAGCCACGTCTGACGGATCAAGATCTACTTCTAAATTAGAAATTGTTTGTTTTCCAGAGAGGATGTCTGAAATTATCTTCATATTTTTTAGTCCTGGATTTTTACTAGTAACGACCTTAAACTTTTCTGCAATTATTTTACCAACACTGCAGTTGACTTTATTTAAATTCCGCGTCATGTCGTCAATTATCTCCACTTCTGTAGTTAAAATCATTCCTTCACTTTCTAGTTTTTTAATGGAATGTACGATGAAAACATAATTCTAGGAAACAGCTTTACATATAGCACTTTAAGATACGATATTAAGTTTAGAAACTATATTCACTATTTTGTCGAAATTATCGCAATAATATTTTATAGCTTCTAGCCATGTTCCTCATCTTGTAATTATTGGCTGAGGAGGCAAAACATAGATCTGGACACATTTCCTTAAATATCTGCACTCGACTTGGAGCTTTTAGGAAAATCTTCTTTACCGTTGCAATTAATAAATCGACATCTTCGAACTGCGACCTGATTGTTTCCACAACACGATGAAAAGCATGAGCAAAACAGGTGAAATAAATTAATTTTGGGTAGAATACTTTGACTAACTCTCCAGCTTTTACCACACATGGAGCAGCGTCGGATAAAAACACTAAGACCTTCTCATGAAGAACACCATATGGGCATAAAATACTCATTGAATCATTGAAGAGTCTGTCTATAGTAGCATGATTGAATTTTTCCAATGTTGCGCAATTTATTAAAAGGGCCTTAGAATATGCTCCAACAGAGAGTCTTCCTACGATTACGTTGGCAACAAATCTATCTTCCACATCTGTGGTTTCATCTATACAAACCCACATTGGTCAATATCTTATAATATCTTTAATTTTAACAAGTGGTTTCGTCATAAATCGCTTTCAAGTAATTTTTTCTTAAAGTACTTTCATCAGGAAGTTTTTTACCTGTATATTTTTCCAAAAATAATTTTAATTCTGGATTATTTACCTCGTGTATAGGAATATCTGCTCGTACATAAATCCGTGTTAAATACTGATTGAGTTCCATATGCACTTGTAGATGGAGTTCCAGTAAAGATGCTTTGTTTAAATTTCTGTTGTCTAGCCTTATTTTCTTCATGTTCTGTAGTGTTAATGTGTTCAATTACTTGAAAACGCTGTGTGGTTGAAATGGCTTTTTCACAGAATGTACAATATAGAATTTCACTCGTCACTTTTAAATCTCTCATTTGGGAAATCACGTAAAAACCGCAAAACTTTATCTATTTTTCTTTTTGTAGCGGATGCTTTTGGACATTGCACTTTAATTTCACTGTAATGTTGTGTTTGCGAATGAAAACCAATAACAATGCTATTTTAATTGCACGATCTGTCATTTAAAAAGCACACAAAACTAAATTTCTTATAGGGATAGGCTACAGAATGCATCTGGGTTATTCCCCTTTTTTCTATTTATAGGCAAGAGATAATTTGTGAACAAAATTTACAGGAGTATATCCAATAAAGTAATTTAGAAATAAAAATCTATATGTATTGTAAATAAGGTTTAAAAACTAATTACAGGGCATTTTATTGGAGTTATCATTTCAAAATTTAAGTCGAATTAAATGTTAACAAGGAAAATTGCAAAAATACACATCGATTTCAAGAAAAAATGATTAAATATGTAAGAATATGTGAAATAGAGCAAAATATGTAAAAATATATATTTTAAGCGCAATATAAGAAAACATGTAAATTATATATACTTCCGGTCCTTACGTTCTGATACAATAATTGAAATATTCGATTTTCAATAACATTGAGTCAGTAAGTTTTATTTATTAATTTTTTCTTTGTTTATTTCAAAAAGCACAACATTTACGCTTACTTTTATCAATAAGTCTACGATTGTTACATTACATTGATTGCAACGAAAGAAAATACGACAAGCTCTGGATATAGCCGATAAAGCCAGTGTTTGTTACATATAAATTTTGTATTAATTTTTTTTGTCAAAGAATATTTAGCATTTGCAGTTACAAGTCTATTTTACCAAAAAACAATAAAAGTTCGGTGAAGAATTCAGTGTTTTATTTTAGAGATATCGGACAAGGTAACAAAGCTGGTGTCAGAAGTGAAATATCTCCAGTGCTCTATAAAATGAAACATTGTTCTTAAGAAAACCGAACATATCATATCATACATATCGTCGAAATAGTGCTCTCAATAAATCAAACGAGCTTTCTTTAACAACTGAATATACATGTAGGATATGTTCGTAGCCCACTTACGAACGCACCCACATCCCACCGAACCAGTCTCAGTTGGCACCACTGCTCAAGCACGAAGGAGAAATTGTGTTCTGTCGCCGAGAGAAGACGTACAATCGGTTCCACCCCATCAACTTAATTCTTTTGCGTTTATTCAATTATTTCATTCAATTCAATTTATTCGATTATATCTTTATAATCGTTACTGAACTACGAGAAACAGTGGACGGAAACGGCAAGTGCGCCCTCGGAACGTAACGGGGCAGGTAAGGCTACCACCTGCCCCCGAAGGTCGGTGAAATTTATTTTTATATTCTATTAAGAAAATAGGCCCCCATGTAGCTCTATAGACAAGAAATGTCAGAAGTGCAGTCACGATACGCGCGGGTTTTTAACAGTCGAACGATTGTTATTAGCAGGTCACCGACTACCATTTTCCAGTTAAGGGAAGTATTCCCAGAACTTATTTGTTACATTAATTGCCGCCACGTTATTTCGGATTAGAAAACCTTGACATGATTTTTTTTTGTTGGTTTCCTTAAAACAGAGGGAAATTGATTATTTCAATAGTACGAAAGTAAGTAAACCTGCAACTGATCATCGGTCGTAAGTGTCTCTGAGTTTCTTTTATCACGTCATTGCGTTTATTAGTGATGCAATTCACTCGCTTTGCTACCTTCAGTCAAGTTATTTCCTTCTTTTTTTTAAATTCTCGACACTAAATAAGCGTTAAGTTGTATCTGAAGATAAGAGGATTGAACGTTAAACCCATACCCTAACAATAAACAAAATTTGGGAGCTAGTTACTCTAGGTTCAGATCCCTGTAAGCTGAATGAATACATATGATTAATATTAAAGTAGTAAACACATATTAGAGTCGTTTGGTGAAATGTGTTAGATTCATTTAATGAAAATAAACTGTACAAATGAAGTGTAACTGGCCAGGATCCTATTGAGATAAGAGATAAAGCTTAACAAAGAACGAAAATATTTACGGAACACGTATCAAGAAAAGAAACCATAGTTTTTTTTGGGGATCATATTTATCTTTACAATTCTTTTGTAGTAAACGTACATACACTTGACTTGATATAAAGAAAAAAAATAAGTGGATCACGGCCGAGCAATTATATTTCTAAGCAATTGAATTTTTACGATGGTTACTTGGTTTTTTTGTAACAATTTAGACCGCTCTCTAAGATGTGTAAGGAGCCTTTAAGTTCATTGGGTCTAGTTAGAATATAAACAGGTATAGCCGCACACATTTTTTTATTAAAATTTATTATTTAATTTATTATTTCCTTCTTTTGCCTTCTTTTATCCTTCCTTTTTCCCTCTCCCTCATTCCCCTCTAGCACGAATTTCTTTTTGTCAATGGGCACTCGGAGAGGCGGCGGTTCTTTCTTGAACCCACCCACACATCCCCGCAAGCTAGCCAACCAGCGTGCCGGCCGCCACTTTCCTCTCCGAGGCATCTGGGCCGGGGCATTCAGGAGCGACTAGGTCAGACCTGGAGACTCTAGGAGCAAGCCTTTAGGAGGACCTCAACACGGATACTTGTCTCTCATTAGGACGAGCTCCTCCTGACTTTCATCAGCCTCTCATTAGGGCTGAGTGACAGGTCGGAAGGAATACTTTCGTGCCTCCTGTGAGATCTCCCGGCTGGCTCAGTCTAGAGCATGAGACTCACTTGAGTCTCAGCTCTGGCCTACACGGCTAGCTCCCTGATGCCCAGATGCCACCACATCACTCCCAAGTAGTCCCACTACAACCAGAAGCTGACCTTGGTACAATTAGAATTAGATTTAATAATAATCAGAAGTGAATCAAACTATAAAGTTTTATATAATAGTAAGTGAACCAACATGTTGATTTAACCTCTAAAAGAAG
>QYTT01091240.1:5369-15509 GCA_006980735.1 Dasypogon diadema
TGTCCGTTCTCCGCGGCGGACGGTGGGCCCCTTCCGGGGGGAGGGGCGCTGGTCTTGTGCTCCCGTGTGGAGCGGGGGACTGGCGCCTTTCTCAGGGAGGCGCCTCATCTGGCGACGGGTTGGGGGGGCTTGGAAAGCCTATACTGGGGGCCGCTACCCTGAAGTAATGTCTAGCGACGGTTCCGGGGTAGTGGTCCAGATGACAGCGAGGGGGGGTTTAGCCGGTAGACCCGTATCGTGGGGAGTCCGGCACACGGGGGGACTGGTCCCCTTAGGTGCGTAACGCATTCCCCCCCTCCGCCCAAAAAAAAAAAAAAAATTTTTGAATGTATGGAGTGCAACAAATTGTTTAGTCGTAGAGACAGTCTTTTACGCCATAAGAAACGCCGGACACATACAGCCAAAAGTATAATACATGAAGAAAAGATTATACCCAATGATGATGTTAATAATAGTCAACTATTCACACACAACGAAGAGGACAGCTATAATTCCAATAGAAATATTATTAAGAATAAAATGTTGACGCTGCGAGAAAACCAAAAATCTTTACAAACCCTAAACCCCTTGAACTCCTTCTCCGAGCAAATAGAAAAGGGGGTAAATGAAGAAGAAAATTACAATCGGGATAATAACTTTAATTCAACGGTCGAAGATGATGATCAAAGCTATGACGATAATAGCGACGACACTGATAACGAAAATGAAATTCTAAAAATAACAAACCCCAATATTCTCGTAGATGAATTAAGATTATTATCAAACAAGAAGGTTGGAAGAAGAGCTTTGGAAATTATAAAGCAATTAAAATTTCTCAATGTTATTAAATAACCAATATTTATTAATTAAAATGTCTGTAAACACTATATTTGTTTTAATATACAAGTTACTGTCTATTTCGTTTTTCAATTTCATGTCGATGAGTAGGATAGAACGCAAACATCGGAAACTTCTACGCATGTATTCTCCGTTTAGGAGAAAAAGTGAAACAAATAAATTTCTACATCAAATATTCCTAAACATTTTTATTACATTTAACACGACTCTTTTCGAACATCTGGTCTGACAATTTATGACTCTTTGGTAGATTAATCATAGTGGCGTATAAAAAATAGCCGTTCAACTGCCACATTTTTATACTGCGGACGTAATTCGAAACCAGGAATTAAAACCGAACAGCGTAAATCGTAGCTTTCCTGTATCTTCCTAGGCTAATGGTGTGTCCGTTGCCTTTTTAAATCCATATGGTACTGAACTATAATCTTCCAAAAATCTTCTTTTTTCTGCGGTGACTCTGTACTTTTTGACCTCGGGAACGGAGACAATCTCATGATTTTCTGTATGACGTATATTTTGAGAAATAATGGGGATGTGCTCGCTTTCATCCGGGTTTAAAATCATTTCAACTATAGTATCAAAATTCACATGCTTCGATGTTTCATAATTTAAACGAATGCCTTTGACTTTACACTCGGTTTTAAGGCAGTTTTCTTTTGCATGGAAAAATTCATAGGCATAATTTTTTGGCCCTCCACACGCAAATCGAGTTATATAACTTCCACGACCATGGCATTCAAGTTCGTCGGTCATATCTCCAACAAGCTCGCCTGTTGGCGGTTCAAATTCTCCTTCCCTGCTGACATAAATAACCGAATCTGTATCATAATATAAAACTCGATCACCAAGCTGTTCCAAGTAACTATATAACTTAAGTCGAGCCTGAGTTGTAGTATAGGAAGCAATACAAACGTTAACGTGGATAAAGATTTGGCTGCTTCTTCTTTATAACACCAATTTACAATTATTGTTTCCTCGTTGATGAGTAATAAGTGCTGGACTTCCACAGATGGATTTGTTAATAAACTGTATAACTCACCTGGGTTATTTATTATGCTTGTTTTAGGCTGATTTTCACGCTGTCCAAATTTTCCCCAGAAGGAATTTAATATCAACTTAGCAAGCGATCTTAACCCTGGGTTGTTCACAATTTCGGAAAATTCAAGTTGTATTCCTTCATTTTCCAGAAAATCTTTAATATATTTGTGTTTCTCTTCGTCAGATTGGCATTTACCAGGCCATCCTGATGCTTGCTGCTTCATTTTGATAAATTTATTCATCATAGAGGTGAACAAACCACCCGTGCGTGTTAATTTATCATATTGTTCGATTTCATAGCTCCATATTTATGTTTCTAATAACTTGTATCCTCTGCATAAAGCTGCTTTAACTTCATCAAGTACCCATGTTCCTACCAGGGCTCTTTCTTCATCTGTATGTGGACATTTTTCAGCCTGGTACTTCTCTTCACTACACAGACGACATAATGAAAACATTAACTTGTTGTTTTGCTTAATAGGAGGAACTGGATGGTATAGCCCCTCTGGTGGTAAAATTTTACATTTGATCAATCCTTCGGTTTTTTTCAAATCCACCTTTGAGCAGTCATTATTTCCAATATGTAGCTTAGGATGACCAATGGGAAATTTGCCATTTTTGCAGACCCATGGATACAGCGAGCACACATCAATATATTTAATTTTTTTTCCTGGCTGACACTTGTAAAATTTGTAAGTATTTCCCGTTCGTCCACCATAAAAAGCGTCGCGGGGGTTCAACGGTAACTGGAATCCTTTGGATCGTGAGGTGACTAATGACCAGAAGATGGACTCCTGGAAGCAGAAGGCACTTCATGGTAAACATGTAAGTTGCCTCTTGCCGCCAGGAGTCGATCTTCGTGCGTCCAATCTATGGCTTACGAAGGGCGGCTTGTGTGCCATCCAGGACAATGTGATCGCCACCCGCAACTACAAGAAGCATATCCTTAAGGAGCGGGTAGAGGATGACCGGTGTCGGATCTGTAGTCAGGCGCCGGAAACCATCGATCACATCACAACATCCTGTTCTGTGATGGCCCCGAGGGAGTACACCGATCGGCACAATGCTGTATGTAAGGTAGTCCACCAAAGCCTTGCATACAAGCATGGCCTGGTCCAACAGATGAAGCCAGTGTACCAGTATAGCCCCGAAAATGTCCTTGAAAGCGACGGCTTCCGGCTGTACTGGGACAGGCAGATTCTCACGGACCGAACGGTGCCGCATAATAGGCCGGATGTGCTCCTCGTCGATAGGAGACTGCATAAGGCGTACATCATTGATGTTGCTGTCTGTCACAGCGGCAACATTCAGCGTAAGTACGCCGAAAAGGTTGAGAAATATGCAGCTCTGGCTCAGGAGCTCAGAAAAATCTGGCGACTGACCGAGGTGCATATTTCTCCAGTCATCCTGTCGGCCACCGGCGTGATTCCAAAGTCCTTGCGCGCTTCGCTTGACCGGACGGCCTAAAACATCAGCTGATGTCGGTTATGCAGAAGTACGCTCTTCTTCATACCTGCGCGCTGGTGAGAAAGACGCTGAACATACCATCCACCTAAACCGCAATAGTTACCATCCTCCATCAAACAATAGTTTACAATAGCCCGGTTTCTGTCAAGCCCCTGGGACTTTGGCCTTTGGCCCGCCCAGTAAGGCTTTTTCCCAGAGCTCTACTTCCGCTCTGGTGCAGACCTACACATAATAATAATAAATATAGGAAACAAAACAGAATAAATCAAATAAGAAGAGAGAAGAAAGAGAGAAAAATGAAAAATGAATACAAATAAACTGAAAACTACTAAACCAAAAATTCAAGTAATAAAAGAATAAGACTATATAAAAATAATTCAGTAAGTGAAAACAAAAATAAAATAAAAGAAAAGTCCCAGAGCGCGCATGCCTAATTAAAGATGTTTGATGAGTCCAACAGTTTGCAGAATCTGCTGTAGGGGGCCGACCGCTGTATGTCTGCAGGAAGTGAATTCCACACACGTGCGCACTGGACGAAGAAAGAACGCTCACCAAAGTGGGAACGGCATAAAGGAATTAAAAGGTTGCTATGCCTGGCCGATTGCAGAAAACTCAGCTTCTCATAAAGATATATAGGCTGCCGCCGGTGGATGAGTTTATATAAGAACTTAATCATCCGCAAAGACAAATAAGCATGCAGCGCGCGACCAAGGAGAGATGCAGAGTAACGCGATATATGACTAAATCGTGGTAACCTGTGAACAAAACGGAGGACATCGTTATATGCTACAGTCAGCCTTTGTCGACATCTTGAATCGACTACGGGAAAAGGAAATATCAAGCTACCGAATGTGAAATGCGGAATTAAAAGAGAAATGGCCAATTTCTTCCGAATCCGTAAAGGTAGAAGACCAGCACTACGCCATAGCTGCCTAAGACAACCATATATTTTACCTATAACTGCCTCGACATGGTTGCAGCAAGTGAACTTTGAGTTGAGATTGATGCCCAGGTTTCTGACAGATTCGACATATGCGAGAGCAATGTTACCCAATAATACTGGAGGTAGAATTTTGGAATCAATACCATTACGATTCACCGTAAGACGTCGATACACCGTGGTGTCGACACCCAAATACCCGCGCCAACAATCAGAAATGATTGTGGTGCCAGGTTTGATCCACTTTGTAATAAGTGAACCTAGGGTACCGGCATCACGGCGTTCGACAGGCACCAAGAACAAATCCCCAGTTTCCCTGCAGACGACGCCAAACACCCACTGCCGCTCCACAGCATGCCCACGGTGGTATTTCCGGCGGCCAAATTTGCTTTCATCCACTTCGAGATATTCAATTTTAAATGTGAAATCAATCCGAATTTTTGTAATTTTTTAAACAGCCTTGAAACATATTATGACGTCATATGACGTCATATGTCCACATAATTGATCCATTCTGCTTGCAGTAATTTTCTGCATTTCCTAGGCAATTTGTTGCAATAAACTGCATCTCTATCGTATTAACATCGTAGTAGTGCGAAGGACTTTAATCCTTGTACTCCCCCAATTTTTAGTACAAATTTATGTCAAGGACTGTACAAAGATAGACCGCTATAACTATACACTTTTGAAGAGTACTCGTCGAGACCAATCTTTTGGTACCAAACTCGACTGGAAATGACGTCATGAAAAATTCGCGATTCGCCTTCATTTTTCGCACCCCGGAGGTGACTCTTTTCACTAACTCCTTAATTACTAAGGAATGGATAGCCCGATTTTGATGAAATAAAGTGCAGGCGATAGGTGAGGGATTTGGCTTTCATACCCCACTACAAAGAAGTTCGCAGAGTTTCACCCCAATCCGTCAGATGGCAATTTACCTCCAAATTTCTCCAATTCTATTCCATCGAATTTCACCCCCTAAATAGTAACGGATTTCAACCAAATTTGGTGTTTACAACCCTTTCGTGACTCCCTAATTAAATTACATTCAAACAGTCACCCCCGCCCAAATGTAGACACCAAAATAGCACAATTTAAATTTTCATCAAAAATTTCAGCCCAATTTTTCGCGACCTCTCAAAAATAAAAGGTAGAGCTGCGGGGGTGGTCTCAAAAAATCACAAAAAATTTGGAAAATACAAAATTAAAAGAATTATGCAAATCGCTTAGTATTTACCGGAGATATTCAATTTCGAATGTAAAATAAATTCAATTTTTCCGACAGTTTTAGAACCATTGTACATTTGAGACGTCATTTGTCCACATATTTCATACTTTTTGCTTGCAGTAATTTTCTACATTTCATAAGTAATTAGTAACACATCCCGATTGTGGTAATATCCCCCTGGTTTTTGGGATGTTATTGGTGGTAATGTAAGGAGTCGATAGGTGTTAATTTTGTGGAAATAGGATGGGGCTAAGTAATTTAAAACATTTTTTAAGTAAATAAGTGGAAAAACACCCCAACTTTGGGGCGACTTTTCTCCGCTCACAGACGACAAATTTTTTTCTAATTTTTCTCATTCAATGGAAAACACCTCCTCTTATAGTACATAAAATTTAATCAAAATCGTGGGTCTAGCTTTTTTTTTAAAATTTAATAAAAAACCGTATTTTCTGATATTTTCCAATCGAAATTTTCCCTGTGTTTTTTGTGGAAATTCGTAATTTTCGTGGGAAATTTTCACGCGCACAATCAGGAGAATAGGAAAATTCAAGACAAAACATCGCAAGGAAAATGGTGATGTGAAAAAGAGGATAAATTTTCAAGTCCTTTATAGTGATAAGATGAGCAAATCGAAAAAATGAAAATTTTCGGAGAAAAGTTGCTTTTTCACTCAAAGCTCTGTTTGGGAAAATGGAAAAGCGGAAAAATTATGAATTTTATGGGAGCAGAAAGCCCATATCCTCAGGATAATGAGAAAATTATTTATTTATGATGAAGAGAATGGAGTAAGGTTTTAACGACTTTGAATGATTTCGAATGATACCGGAAAATGGTTTTTGTGCCTGAAATAACCATCAACAATCGTTTTGACGCCACCAATTTGTTTCGTGCTCAAACCACTGAAAATTGGGGTTCAGCGCAGTTTTCATTTATTTCCTTGCAATAATGTTCCGTTACCCATATTCTATAAAATTAGTAATGAACGAAATATGCTAATATTTTAGCAATATAACTAAAAATTCCTGCTGCAGTGACGTCACGTCGGCAAAAATGGCGGAAGTAGTACTCGGGCTTAGCCGACCTTGTATTCTATATACTGTGCTGCCAATATTCAAAGCAACATTAACAAAACAACAAAAACATTAAAAGAAGTTTATTACATTAATTATAGGGAACAAGGTACATTTAATTAAAAAGTTGTCAAGCTTCCTTCGTTATAGGATTTGGCTATGCCTTGCCGTCCGGTTCCTAAAAAAAGAAGAAGATGTTACTTCAGTATAGACTACAACCGTGCCTTAGCCCGGTATCCTAGATAGACTTTCGTTTTTACGGTGAAAGGTTACTAATTTTTAATATCAATGCTAATATTCTTCACGGTTTTCACAATTTTCTTTTAAAATTATTTTCATATATGAGGTTTTCCTTTTACTTAATTATTTTCTTCTAAAACATTCTAGAAAATGGTTCTTTTAATTAAGTATGAAATGCATTCATTATTTCATTTATTAAAGGAGTAGATAAATAAGACTTGAAAGAATTTTTCTGAGTTCTTCTTCTTCTAGCGAAGAACGGAAACCACTCTCCTATGTTTCTCTATAGCTTCT
This sequence comes from Dasypogon diadema, assembly GCA_006980735.1. Taxonomy (NCBI): domain Eukaryota; kingdom Metazoa; phylum Arthropoda; class Insecta; order Diptera; family Asilidae; genus Dasypogon; species Dasypogon diadema. Next base: position 12,484 of record QYTT01091240.1, read on the forward strand.
TTACTTGGTATCGTTGTCACTGGCAATAGGGCGATATTAATTTCTCTAAATTTGCATGCGGCTGCATGAGACTTTCGAAGTATGGCTAAATTTCCTCTTTAATTTCACTGAAATTATTCGGTGTTCGATTATTCTCAAAATTAACAACCTGCAACCGATACTTTGTTCGGTAATTGAGATCCAGTTGTTATGCGAAGTTATCGTATCAGTTTGTACATTTTTTTACAGCCACCATTTATTTGACTTGCTTAGACATTAAATAAAAATGTAAAGCTTTCCACATAATTTATACTTTTAATATTATTAGAGAAAACAACTGACGTAGAAGTGGCAAAAGTAAGTATTGTGCTCTTTTGAAAGCGTTAGATTGACAGACGATACATATCTGATCATATAGGTTGGCTATTTGCATTTTTGTTTTTTTTCCAGTTTTAGATAATAAGTTTTTCTGGATCCAATTTCAATATCTTAACATAATTTATTTATATTATTTTTCTAAACTCGTTAAAAATTTTGTTGCGACGTATTGTTATTATATGGATTTATAGGCGTATAATAAGGTATCAAAAGAAAATAAAAACACTTTTTCAGTATGTCATACTTAAATTTATTTTGAAGATTATAAAAATCAAGTATATTATGATTTGTATATGATTGAATGTATTACTTGAACAAAACAAAAGAATTATATTAAAGAAATAACAAAAATCTGTGCACTGTAGAATATCTTTGTAATTAAAGGATCAACATCAACTCTAGAAAATTTTAGTTTTAATCGCAGCCTTAAAAATTATTTCAAGTCTGTAAAGGAATTGTTTTCTTTAAAAATCAATATAAGAAGTAAGGTCATAAGTTTCTTTTTTTGTAAATTCAAAACATCTTGACAAATTAGGTAGTATTGTAAAATTATAGGAAGAAAGAAATCAAAACAACCAAAAGAGCGAAAAATTGGGTAAGAAACCAATTTAAAAAAAGTAATCCCTAATAATGACATGAGATGAAATAAATTTATGTTGTTCGAATTTAAAAATTTTAAAAATTCAGCGATTGCATGAAATAATAGTAAATTTAGTTAGAATTAAGAAATTTTTTATACTGCTAAAGTTAATATTAATTTTAAGCAGGAATTCAAAAATGCCCGACATAGTAGTTTAATGTAGTGTAATAGTAGTGTAATGTACTATTACTATTACTAAATATAAAAAAAGCTAATTGAAACTTATTTATGTGAAAAAAGTGAGTAAGATTCGTGTTTTTAGTGCCGCGCGATATTAAAACAGTGATGGGATATAAACTAACCATAAAATGCTAAAAAAACTTTAAGAATGTGTTTTAAGTGTACAAATCGAACTTTATAAGACTGTAAAAAGTAATACGATGATGAGTTTGGTTGTAAAAAATAATTAATTTGTTTAGTGTTGATATACACGTATGTGACATGGTGTGTTGTGCTATATATTTTTCAGTTTTCGAAATAATGAAAGGAGGAGATGACATTCGATGATTGTGCGCGCAAATTAAATTAAGAACACAAGACTACATTAACCAATATTCCCTAACTGAATCAAGTATATATTACATATAAGCATCACGAAACCAATAAATCTTTCTAAGCAAGCACCAAGTACTCTCAGAACTCAGTTGCAAATAGCAGAACATCATGTGAAGTCTTGCGAAGGTAGACTGAAAAACAACCGAATTATATGATGGCTTGAAATGAAACGCTGATAGGAATTTTATATATATATATATAACGCAGTAACGAAAATTTCATTACTTGAATTTAATGACTTGCATTAATCAAACTATCAACTGCTAGAGAATGGGGAAATTAAATGTAATTATTTTTTCATCGTACAGTAATAAAAGCAAATAGCTCCGCAAATAAGTAAAATCTCTCTAGTTTGATCAATATTTACGAGAAGAATTGAGTATTGTGCACCACAGACGTATAAAAGAGCTTTATGACATCATAACGGATTTGATTCAGAACTGACTTTTTTGACGGAAGTCATTGCTGCACGGGCGACACTATCTATTATAGTAAGGATTCAGATATATTTTCTCTTTCAATAAGAGTTATCTGAAAAAATTAACTAAGATGATAATCTTCTAAAAAAGAGATACTATTTGCATTACTGTAGAGAGAGATATGAATAGTGAACAGAATTCACGATATAAAAGTGAAACAATGCAACTTGTGGTTAAGCGCATATGTATATATATATTGTCAACTATTGCTACTATTGGACTAACCTTGTACACAACAATACAACGTTCATTTGTTTTACATTTACATTTATATTGCAATCGCAAACACAACTGATGGGTGGTGCCTGTGCAAATAAAGACCTAAATGTGAAGAGGGTGTGTTTATTATGAATGAGGCCTAGTGAAGTAAAGTAAATATAAAACTGGTGACGGAATCAATCATATCAGCGAAGACAAGATTATTTAGCAGCATATACAGTGATTACAGAACAAGTCTCATTTGGGCCCGTAAAGAACTAATCAGTGTCTGCAACTGCTGTCTCGAAGTAATTACTAAGACGACCTCTAAAATTAGGACTAAAAACAAAACTCAGCGGAAGAAAGGTCTAAATAATAGTACTTAAAAACGTAACCCAAAATTTTTAAAAGCTGATAATATTAAGTCAAATTCAGACTTCCTTTAATTCTGGAATGTTGTGCTCCGTGCTCTATAGCAAGGTTAATGTCTTTCTCTTCCTTACGTTATTCTAACATAACCAAGCCATTATTGTCGATTATTTAGTTGGCGACCGGCAATTCAAGATGATTAAAAACCTTCTTAAAAATTACCATGAAAAAATGACCAGTAGAAAGAGTTTTATCAAATCAGACATGCTAATATTAAAATTGTATTAGTTTACATCAAAGGCAGCGAAACTAACAAAAACGATGTTGCCCAAGAACCCGAAGATTCAACACTACTATTTAGTAAAGTTAGTTGTCAACTTTGGTAATCCCCGAAACAATAAAATAAATAATAAAATGTTTAATAAAAA
>QYTT01091242.1:0-20685 GCA_006980735.1 Dasypogon diadema
AATTTCCAGATCTTTAAAGATCCAGATCCAAGATCTGTATAAAGGTCGGGATCTTGTGTTGTTGTTGCAGTTACGTGCCTAAGTGAGATCCCGATCTTGAGATCTGTATGGATCTTGTGCAAAAAAACACAGCTATTGTTTACAAGTTGACAAAATATAACTTTTTCAGAGAAATAATCCAGTGTCCTATGATTAACAATCTTGAACATAAAACACTTTTCCTAAGTCAAAAATGTTCGGAGAGGGCGTGTTCCAAGAATCTTATTGACCCATGTCAAAGTATTGTCAAATATTACTCCCAAGTTCTTTACATTATCAAAACACGTTATAATTCATTGCCTCAACCTTACTGCAGGGAAATCGGAAACATCAATTCTGCTCTTATAAATTAGAATGGCCTGAGTTTTATCTGGGGTTATAAGTTAATGCACTCAGCCCACTCATTAATACGCATAAGGTTTGAATTAATAGCAGATGTAGCTTCGGCTAATTTATTTTTCCAGTAGAAAAATATAATTGTACATCATCTGCTACATTCCCAATCGAATAAGGTCATCAATGTAAAGGGAGTAAAGAACCGTCCTTGTGCCACCTTGTTTTAAATCTTTTCATTGAAACCTTTTCATACATACCCACATTGCTGGAGTTAAACACCTATGCACTGCGGCCACCAGTTGGCCTATTGTACTCCGCTCTAATTATAGTTCCTCCATCAGTCCCACTCTTACAAGAAAGAGCAATATCTTTCTGAAGGAAATGCTTTCGAAGTCTGCAGACGCGCTGGAGTCACATGATAATCTGAATAAGTAGGGTAAAAAAGCGCAAAATAATAGGATCAACATGTTTTCTTTCTAACGTTGTAAAAAAAATAGCAACTAGAACAAATTTATATCAAAACACTAGCAGTGAATCAAAGCTAAAAGTGTGTTTTTGGCTGATTATTTTTGTGATGATTCAATAGTTTCTGTAAACTTACTCCTATTGCTATATTTTTTTTACATCATTTGAAGGAAAATGTATTGGTCTCTAATTTCTTCAAATTTTTATTTCTCTGCACGAGCAATACTTTTAAGCCCGAACACAACATTAAACGTTGACTGATATTTAAAAAGCTCTCTCACGACGAAGGCATTTTAACACAGAATTCTCTCACGAAAGCTTTTATGCTAATTGTGGCAGTCAACGTGTTAAAGTTCTACTTTAACATTAAATCTTAATTCCTCTTACTGAACGCTTCTGTTGCTACCTTTCCTCCAGAGGTTACGATTCACGTAAATAAGTAACAAAATATGTATTATCACTTTTATATGATATGTGCCGTGCCTCAACCGCCCTGCGACGTCCATTGTTACGAACCCCCCGTGACATTTTTTCTATTTACACAACTCAGAATGAAGTACCCGTGCTTTTTCAAACAATATAAAAAATATGTATTTTCCAATAGTCGACATGGCACTTATCTAGACTAGCTAGTCGAATCCAGACTAGATTTTATTCAAATATACGAGCATGGGCCATATGAGAGCTATGCAGTGACTGGCATTTGAAAGCTTTCTCATGACAAAGGCATTTTAACACGTAATGATCTCACGAAAGCTTTTATGCTAATTGTGGCAGTCAATATATTAAAAAATTGCCTTCTAATGTCCGCCAACAGCATAGTGACCAGTCGTTAACCATTATGAGCTATTCAAGAGCTGCCCTAACGTTCTTCGAAGCTAGTTCGAAGTCTGTTAGGAGCTACTTTATTAATATTTGTACAATACATGTATAACGTATTATAACAGCATTTTAAGTTCACTTAAATAATTTAAATCAAATTACTTACAGGTAAACAATTCATTTGAACTCCTGAACTGCGATGATCATGCCAGTATACTTAAAAAGAATAACCGTGATCCTGGATCATGTCGCCCAGACATAACACATCAATCACTCTTGATGCTAATGGACTCACCTCTGAATCGAGCGGGTCTTCTTCAAGTCTACATTAAAACAGAAAAAAATGTGCTTATTGAAGTGAATCCTCAGACAAGAATTCCGCGAACATTTAAGCGCTTTGCAGGACTAATGGTACAACTACTACATAAATTCTCCATAAGAGCAAATGATTCCTCAACAAAGTTATTGAAAGTTATTAAAAATCCAATAACGGATCATCTGCCTGTTGGCTGCAAAAAGTATGGTACATCTTTTTCCGGAAAACTCGTTTCGAACTGTCGGGATCTTGTGCCTAAAGAGGAGGAGCCTGTGGCCTTCGTCATAGGGGCATTTGCACATGGAAGTGTTAACGTTGACTACACAGAAGGAATGGTGTCCATCAGCAATTATCCACTTTCAGCGGCAATCACTTGCTCCAAAATTTGTAGTGCTTTCGAGGAGGTTTGGGGCGTTGTTTAGTTATAAGGATTTATTAGATGTATCAATAAAGTTTACCTATAAAAAAATTCATTGCTTAATTTCTGAAATCATGACGTGTTTATCAGATGAGATGTGCGGACTGTTTGTAACTATTTGTAGATTTGAACTAGGTTTTGTTCGCTACATTTAAACGACCAGGCACTTAACTGACAACTTGGTCGTATTCCTAACTTAGCTAACTCCCAAAGAGGAGGATTAGCGCTGCCCTGCCTATGAGCGAGTACTGACGAAACTTACACCTAAATACCTGGGAGTGATCGGGAGACATATTCAGTGTGCGAACGATAAGGCAGCAACGAAGGTGGCGTCTCTGAGAAGGATTATGATCAATAAACACGATCCAAAGTCACCTGAGCGACGCCTACTCATGGACACAACGCAGTCTATACTGCATTACGGCATTGAGATATGGGGAAGAAGCTAGAGATAAACGGGAAGCGCCCAGCCTCCGTGCAGAGAGGGGGTACTCTCAGGTTGGCCTAGACGTACCGCAGAGTCTCGAAGTCAGCAGTTCTCGTCATTACTGGGGTTATACCAGTTGGACTCCTTGTGATGGAAAGAAAACCATCTACGTCAAAAGACTAAGATCGGGCTAAATCAGACCAGCAAGGAGGAAAGATGGAGTGAACTACTACCTCACACACTTCATGAGCATTATACTTCCCTTACTACCTAGCCAAAAAACGATCGGGATATGTTATTGGAATTAGTTTTATACGTTGGCAGTACCGATAATCATTGTCAAGTTGACAGCTGCTAATTGTAAGGCGTTAGTTTATTATGCTGTAGATAATAATTTTCAATATTCAAACCCGTTTTTTTTATTCCCTACAATTATACATGTTTGCTCGCTTTTAAGACCACTCTTTGAGTTTGACAGCAAGTAGTACCAAACTAACATCCAAGGCTATAAAAATGCACCTATATGTGAGAGTAAGTACTAATTCCCAGATCTTTAAAGATCCAAGATCTGTATAAAGATCGGGATCTTGTGTTGTTGTTGCAATTACGTGCCTTACTGAGATCCGGATCTTAAAATCTGTACCGATCTTGTGCAGAAAACACAGCTAATATTTTAAGTTAACGGAAAAATTACAAAATTATTTTTAGGCCTGTCAAAGGATGTGTCCCAAAGATAACTTTGGTTAACACTATTCCTACCGAGATGCTTACAACTGAGATAGAAATAATACGCTGAGTAATGCAATTGAAAGAGAGGTCACCGGTCAAATGACCGGGTTTGGTAGGAATAGTGGATCTTAGAACATATATTTATGTAAAGCAAAGTAAAATTATTGGTCAGGTTTACATCTAAGTTTAACAACGCGTTAAAAATTCCAAATTCAAATGTTTGCATATTTTCATATTTTTAAAATTAAGATTCGATCACTATTCGTTGAAAGCCTGCGTACAGCGCCAACTATTTGTCACTTAGAAGTTACATGAAGTCGCGTAAAATTAGGCAGACAAAAATACAACCCTCACTCAAAATTGTTGCAGAAAGCTCGATTTTATGTTCCACTAACAACCCGCATGTTTATATATTCGTGTGGTATTTTTTATCTCCAAATTTGGATCAAACTTCTTAATCGCTCTTACACTCATTTTTACTTCCTATTGCAAGGATTAAATTTAATTGAATTGTACGACTTGGTTGGTGAATATGGCCCTAAAGACTGATTAAATACATAATATCTTCCAAAATTTAATTATATAAAGAATAGCCCATATAAACATTTGTGGTATAACGAACGCATCTCATTTCTGGTAGCGTGCACGAAAAATGGTAGCAACCGCAACCAGATTTTAGTTAATTTTCGAAACGATGGTGACGTGACGTTCGATACGCGTTTGACCGACGCAGTTCCGTGGTGATGCGTAGCATCGAAATTCTGTATAAAACCTCCGTCAAAACGTTAAAAACTCGTTGAATAAACGATCAGTGCATACATATAATTATTGCGAGTAAATCGCCTCATAATTGACTAATTATCTGTACGCATTAACACACGTTTTTGTGATTTATTTTGATGCTACTTCAATTCCGAAAGAAGCAAGATCCACCATTGCTACACCAACACACACACAACACTATATGAAGAAAGCGGCCGCCATGATTACAGAAATTTTTCTATGAATAGCAAATTTTCAGCATGAAACCAAAGCAAGGAAAGTAGGTTTTACTGCAAAGAAAATGAACCTTTCCACTTAGAATTAATTTTCCAGTGCAATTGCATAAGATTTGTGTGCCGCTTGAGGGTTTTTGGCACGATTTACAAAACTGATTCTGAACCCGAACGACACCCTTTTCCCTTGAGTTACCAAAAAGAAGTGATTAGTCGGCCATTTTGCATGCTCCGCTTTTTGGCCGTGTGTACGTACACGTACTCTAAAGGTGTGTGCAGGGATTTATGCGAGTGTGGTTGATACGAATTCGACGGCTTGGTACGAGGAACGCGCGTCTCCTTCATCGAGGATTTTGAAATTTCATTTTTCTACACAAAAATCGCAGTATTTTGGTAAATATAAGTTTGCAGGCGTGATATCAGTTGTTTTTTGATTGGAATTTGTTCGAGTGCAGTGAGTTTGAACAATACTAGTGGTAAAAATTCAGTGGCAAAGTGCAAACGATGATATTGGGGAAAACATCAATGGATGAGAGAAAAGTGTATCCATTCACCAATACTTATTGAAAATAATTCTAATGAAATGCATAAAATGAGTGAAATGTGGCGTATGTGAATAAGAGGAAAAGACCCCGCAAGAAATATTGTGATATGTGATGAAAATATTCGGGACAAAACAGTTCACACGGACGTTCCTATAAAGACGATTTTCTGCAATTAAAAAAATACACTGGGAAAATTGTAAACAAAACATCCGGTACTGATTTTGACATTTCGGATTATTGGATTACCAGTTAACGAAACAAATTAATTACTCAGGTAATAAAAATTGTTTTAATGGGGATATGTCGGGGATTTTGACGTTGCTATAAAATTATGGCGACGGGTGACAATTTCTCTGCTTATTGCAAACGCACACAGCGAAAAATATTCCCCCATTTTCGGTATTGAAATGTTTGATAAGAGCATTACCAGATCTAAAAAAAAATGTTTGTTTTCCATTTTTGAAAATTTCTGGTTCATGTAGAAGTAGCGTAAACAATAGTAGAAGTAGAAATTCAGAAATATAAAAAATAAGATCAACAAGGAAACTAATACTTTTCGAATGCGAAAGTTAATTAAGAATGTGTAATATACTAGAAATAATTTAGTCAAGTATATACTTTAGTTTGATACTAGTTGAAAAAAGCGAATGTTTCATTGAATCAATGACTGAATTTAAATAAGCAATGCTTATAAAAGACAAAATATCAATGCTTTATGCACAATGTAATGGAGGGGCAATATTAATTAGGTTTTGTCAGATTATGGTGAAGATATAGATTCCGGAATGCCTTGAATATAACTACTAATAGAACAAGACGTACTGATATCTTAAATATTAGCGGTACTACAAATCATTGGATGTTACCTGGTTGTGTTTTGGAAAAGGACAGATTAAATTAAAATTTGTGTATATGTTTTTTCGAAAATCCTTTTATTTTTCAATATCAATCAGTAAAAATCTCATAAGCGTTGCAAATGTTTTCGCCATATCGTACATGGCTACCGACGCTTAAACAGCAAAATGGGATTAGCGACACTATACGTATCTACAAGTTGGTTAAATTTACTCTTGTATTTTGCCTATCGCGCTTAAGTTTCCCATTTAAGGCAATGTGAAAAAGATAGGTGCAGTTATGAGAAGCATATCTGTCCTTTGCTTGTTTAACATCTCGGAAAATTCAAATTCTTCCACTAAATGCGAAAACTACAGGTCGAAAATAAAAACAAAAATATTTTTACACTTTCTAAACGAATTACTCAATTGCACGCTTAAAATCTCTTAATGCGTGTAGACTCTTTTCTCTACACACAAAAGTGATGTCACGTGCCATTCTTGTGATGAAAATGCTCTCTCCATATTTTCATTTCAGCGATTCAAGCAAAAAACCTAAACAACGAATGAAATTAAATTTATTGTTTAAAGAATTTTACAAGTATAAGTTTTGTTTGAATTGCTACAACTGAAAGACGGTTCCCCTAATCGTAGGGTGCCGAATACTTAGAGAAGCTTTAGAACACAGAAGTTCTCTTGATAAAAATCAGATTTATTTCACTTCAGAATAACTTAAACCTGAACTCGATAACATTAAACGTTTCACTCGTATTTCCTATCTCTATAGCTTGTAAAATGCATCACCTGTCTGATACGTGGTCTTCAGTTTGGGTCCAGATAGCATATCACGCCTCTCACCCGTTGTTATAGTACAGGAAGTTAATTTCTGCCTATTAAACACATGTCCTAACTACGAAGCGATGAATGAAATGTGAAAATTAAGCAAAGCAAACTAATTGAAGCAAGCTAACTTGTTTCCTGACCTCAATAATTGTAACGAGATGAAGACTTGGATTGGAAGTCCCTTTAAAAGGTTATTTACTATTGACGGACATGAGCATTTTTAGCATTTTTATCTCATCCAAAGAAAAGAAAGAATCCTAAATATAACAAATAAAACGAAGCACTGAACTACTATGTGAAAACAAAACATTGAAATTTTGCTGGCTAGCATGCATTTTTAGAATAAGATAAGCAATTAAATTATTTGTCCGTGGGTCAGTGCGCAAAGGAAGCCTTAACAACAAAGTTGTTAAAAGATTTATAAATTTTAGCGCCATTAGCTCCTTAAATTTTAAGCTCTTTAAAGTTTCCCTTTGGTTTTGTAGTTCTAGAATTTTGAGAACATAATTGAGGCGAAAGGATAAGCTACTTTTCTGCAGATCGTCTCAGTTGTGAAAAGGTTGAAATCTTTATTGAATTTTTTGCAAAATATCCTATGAAATGGGTTGCATTCAATGTATGCAACTAATAAAACTAATTTGCGTATGAGATTAGTAATAATGAGTTAATGAGCACATAAACAAAACATTTCAATTTTAGACAAAATAAAATTATTTTCCAACATTTATTGAAACGCGAAATTAAAAGAATTTAGAGTTTTTGAAACATGTATTTTAATGCAGCCCATACACGTTACAATCTGCAGTACAACTTGGTTTGACATCTTGTTGGATGTTTTACTACACACGCTCAATGCTACAATGATACAATGCGTTGTACAACTTCACTATACACGATACAATCTGCAGTACAACCTCAAGGCCTGCCCTCAAAAAATTAAAACAATTTGATTTTCATACAGCTGTTGGACGAACTTGAAAGCCAGTTGGACAGCAGCCGTACACACGATACGATTACATGTCCAATTGGACCAAGTTGTACAGCAGATCGTAACGTGTATGGGCCGCATAATGATTCTAAAACTAGCAGGATAAAGCACTCCATGATCTTGAACCGTACTAAATTTCGGAATTGATTCGATTGAACTGCAATTTTAAACTCTTTAGTTTGATATATCAGTTGTCTTCTATATTGGATATTTATTTAAGAAGTTATAAATATAGTATAATCCAGTTATATACTAATTTTAGTGGAAGCAGTTAGTATACATGAGTTAAGTTCCCAGAAGAAGAAAATTAAAAAGATAACAAAAGTCGTGGAAAATATTTAATATAATGAGATCAGAAAATTATGCAAGCAAAAAAAAGTAAATTTCAAAATAATAGATATGAATCGAAGTACATGATTAAACTGTCAAATTAAAAAGTAAAAATCGAAAGAACGGCTAAACATCAACGAAAAAAGATATTAGGAAAGCAATAAATACCTATAACTGTTTAGAAAAAGAAGGAGAATAAAACCGTTAACAAAAAAATAAATATATTTAGCGATAGATCACAAGCCGAGTTTATTTTTTAATGTCAGAACACCAGCACAAAAAATGCACAAATTACTAAATTTTGCTTTATATTGGCTCCACACACAGGTAGTTTCAAAAGAGTGAAACGTCTTGAAGGATGTTAGAAACAATGCGAGAAAGTAGGGTGTTACTAGTTATCAGGTCATGCACCGCATTACTTAAAGACATGTTGGTCAGCAATGCACTGCGATCTACAAGAGGAATTATTTCCTCATCTACTCTCATATCTTTGTGGAATAAAGAATAAATAGGATTCTACTTCAGAATTGAAAAGAGTAATTTAGGAATACTCAGATTTAAATAATTGACAAGATGAAATCAAATAAGCGGAAAATAATGGCATTGATATGCGAAGCAAAAAAAGAGCCTTCGGTCAAATCTGATGCGCAAATCTGCTTTTAAAAAGGTGACGAAAAACGTAGAGCCAACAACAATGAAATAAAAAAATGAGAGTAGAATGAATGATAGTTTGAAGAATGCACCTCGCACTGGTTGGATCTTGTTTACGTCTATTATCTCCCATAAAAGTTATCTTTACCATAATATTATCATTTGCTGGCAATGCTAAACTTCAAGGAAATATCTAAAGTCTCTACCGCATTTACGGCACCACTACAAACTATACAGAAGATTCGATAAATTAGTAGAAACGAGATAGCGTCATAAATACGAAGATCTGTTTATCTCGTTTAGTTATACCGCCATATTTGGGAGGTAAAGAAGAGAAAAATTCGTCAAGAAGTCACACAGAAGATTTTAAAATGAAAATTTCACAATTTGCACCCAAATTACAAATATAAAAATATGAGAAAAGTCAAGTTAACGTTCTATATAATTGTTACAGTGTGAAATAATGTGCTTTTGTACAGTGAAAAACAGAATAAAATGAAAAGTTCATCTTCGATTTTCCGTAGATTTCACTGCTTGTGCTGCTAATGAGCTGCTGTTTGGTGTTCATGTTTAGTTGGTGGGTACCCCAGGAAATGTTTAGTCGTGTTATTTTTGACTGGTTTTTCTTGTGATTATTTCTTCATACATGCACATGTGTCTGGAATTTTCTGGAAATTATGCACGAGAAAGTTATTGTCGAAATTTGGGTACGACGAAAAAAAAAATATTTCCCTACCGTGCGCTTTTGCTTTTTGCATCGGGGAACGGGGAGGAAAATTATAACGCCGCCACCGTCTGGTAATTTGTTTCGATTATGTAACGGATTCGTGGAAAGTATTGAATTTTCAAAAGTAGAAATGTTAATAAAAATCGCGAATTTCGTGGCAGTGCCCGCAGTTATGGAGAAAATGTGAAAACTTTGACGATAGTGAATGATGATGAGCGAAAAGTGTCAACATCGCTTTCGTTTGACTTTCGTGTGTCGCACTCTTCGTGCCGTTTCCTCTCGTGGTTTGCAGCAGTCGCCGCAACTGCCGCTCAGTAGCTCTGTCTCTGTCAGCTTTCTCGTCACAAAGTGCTCAAGCTCATGTGAAATTCCTCTTGCGACCAACATTTAAGCGATTCGTAGGTGTTCACAGTCATTTTTGGTTGAATCGAACGGTGCTGTGTACTTTTTCATTTAAGCAGAAACGGATGGATTTTTATTACGTTCGTTTCTCACACATCTACATGACGGGGGACGTCGTTGCCGCCGGAGTGTGCAACACAAACGAAACCGGTTAATTTTTGACCGTCGTGTTGTGTGTATCCCCACATTTTGCTACACATGCGAAAAACCTGACTCATTCTTCGATTCCCGCGCGATTTTTTTTTCTTGCAAATTCCTCCTCGTGCCGATGTCGAGTCGACTGTCTGCCACTAATGAGAGTTGTCTGCATTGCTTGCTCTCGAAAATGAATTCTCGGTCTCGGCGATGCTGTTTTGGGGCCACCAACTTTCACATGTCAAACGTGTGACGACATCAATACAGCGGTTTTTATGAAGTGCAAATTTTATTTTCCTTGTGAAATTTTGTTTACAGCAATGTGCACGATTTTATGCTCCTCTTGGGTATACACTGCAGAAATTAATATGTATATGGCCATTGATTAGGTGCTTTGATCCAAAACGGAAAGTATTACGAGATGCGGAAGGCTCGTTCGGATTACCGCCTCACATCAGAGGCACATTAAAACCGAGGAGTGATCCGAAAGAAGAAACAAGCTTTGGTTAAATGGGTCATGGCCAACGCAATTTTATGCTGTTGTATCTGTACTGTACCCTTGCAGTTAGACACGTTTCTTTTACGTTACCTTCCGACAGCCACTTTCCTTTTTAGTGTCCGCTGTAAAACCAATAATGCTAAAATAAGACGTAAAGCGTTTGGTTGGTAAGCTTCGAAAGTCTTCGAGTTTGTGGAGAATTCAGCCGGATCAGCTATAAAGAAAGTTGTGAAATTCCTACCTTTGAAAGCAGGGAATTTCCGGATCACTAGATCCGGATATTAAAAGTTCCTTACTTCGGGTCTCCATTCGACAGTTTCAATGCCATAAATAAGGCAATTTCATTGGATACTAGATAAAAAAAATTTAAGGCTCTTTTAAAAACTAAGTAATTTTCGATACTTCCTCTCTAAAAGCAATCTTTGAAATTGCCTCATTTCTGGCAAGGCAAATGCCTAGTGTTATTCCACGCCACTCCAGTGATTTAAAAGACTACATTACAATAAGCAAATTAGATTTAAATTTCATAAATTAATTGTTACTCGTTTTGTATTGCAGAGCATAAAATTAAATTAGGTCGATATTCTTAAAAGGCTTTAATAGGAATTTTATGAGCTACGTAAATGGCTAAATCTAAATCTCAATGTTGTGTTACAATGCAATAAAATGAAGACTACAGGGAAGGAAAGATTTAAGTTACACTTTTTTTTTTTTAGAAATCGAGTTTTTCATAAAAATATAGACATGCTTTTAAAAAAACGCTTAAGTATTATTAAATAATAATCTGCAAATGAATAGGAAGGGTCTGGTTTGGACGAAAAACCAACAGTTTGTCTTTGAAAGGGAACTTTATTTCCCTTCTAGATATTTTATTGGTCCATTAAGGTATTACGGCGCCTGCTTCCTGATTTAGGAGAAAAATAAAAGGCGAGGCGTGAGCCCAGAGGTCAGTGGGTTAACTGATAAAGGTGAAAAGCAAATTATCTGCATTAATTATTTAGCGATCTCGTCTTATATTGAGCATTTTAGAACGTGAAAACGGTAGTGACAAACACTACTCAAAAATAATGCATTAAATCTACAAACGACATTAGCATTAGTCTTCATTCTACACTCAAGGTAAACAATCGAGTGAATATCAATTACAATGTGCACTCCGTCACATCTACATCTAATCAATAACACAATTTAACTCTATCATGTACCTACATATCTAATAACACTACCCACGTTGCCTTTAAATTATTTCCTCACAATTTAACACACTAATTACTTAGCACTTCTCAACTCACTGCTAGCTTTAAACAGAGTGAGGAAAACTACTCTAGAAAAAAGGGACTGCCTTACCTGTTGTCTCTATTACTATATTTAAACTAATGGATTTGAGTTAGTGGTTAAATCATAAAACCCCGATTACCATTAACAGTATCATCTAAATCCCTCCGCAATTAGTACTATACCCTGTCAAAATAACGCTAGAAAACTCGATGCCGCGATAAAAATGCCAGAGTCTACGGTTACAGCAAAGAAAAGGTTAGGTTAAAATCCCCTAAACTGCAAGCCATGCACAAGAAGAAGGACAATAATATTTAACTTTCTATGAATGTTTTAAGATAGGCGAAATTGGGCTTGTATACTTCGTCAGCTAATATACTGATATAATAACAATAGAGTGAAGCGTTTGTAGTTTGGAAGGTTTTGCTTAAGTCCCACAAATTTTACATTACCTATGCATTTCCTTTTCCTTATTCCCTCTTGAGTATCACTTCTGTAGTGACTATTTCTTGTGTGTTTTATTCTAAAGGTTCTGGGATTTTTGTTTATTGATCTGATCGTTTGAGTGCAATACGGTGTAACGTCATGCTTCTCATTTTCATGTCGAAAAGTGCCAGCGGGTGCGGCATTAACTTCGTATATAAATTACCCTCCAATTTTTATTATGCATTATGAAGACATCCTCTCAAAAATCCGTCCGATTTCAAATGTATGCTATTGAATTTACCTATTTTTTACAATAAATCATCGCAACGAAGTCAACAATTGACAAATTAAAGCAAACAAATCCGGATAGGCCTGCTTGTTTCTTGAAGTCTTTTATAATAGCACAAACAATATAGAGATGGGAACAGCTAGTGTTAAAAAGTGACGGCACTTTGCTATGAGCTCAAACAGACAGAGCTGGATCTTCAGGAAGCAAGCGTTTGAATACCCGCCGCCACTGGAATGAAACTTAACGGACAACATTTGTACTTTAGCACATTGTAATCAGTGAGCTCTTGTATGTATAGAGCCTGCTTGGAGTACACACAGCTAGGATACAGATGTGTTTGTTATTAATCTTTCATTATTTTTCTGTTAAGGGAATTATGAACTAACGTCAACGAACATTAATAACAAAAAGCCCGACTTTGCCAGAAAATTCAAATGAAAGAGACTACCACGCAAGAATGAGATGACTGTATACATGAAGGCAAAAAAACAAACAAAACAATTTGAAGAGAGATACTAATAACTTTAATAGAAACCTTACATATATTTGAAAGAGATAGATGATCACTTTTCTTAAAGGGCAAATGAATTTGTTTTTGTACTTCCAGAAGTACAGAAGTAGCATGCTTTCCACGGGCTAGTTAAAGTGTGTAGGTTTCAATTCACTTTGATATACCCACTGGGAACTGAAACGCTTCACGAGTATTCCTGAAGCACTTCTTTGCCTTTTTATATAGAGATGTCCGCACCGACATTAAGAAATGGACCGCGCGTCGTAATGCTATACTTGGTAGCAAAATGGGATCACTTTTCTCAGGTCGTCTCTTTCCGTCTAAGGATGATTCCAGTGGTACTTCATCAGGGTCAGCTGCACTGCAAGCCATGTAAATGAAAAAGTTAAAAGTAGATGCCTCTCGTTTCGTCTAAGAATGATTTGATAAGAAGAAGACCAGAAAAAGTGTGCCCATGTGAGACAGGGCATTGCGCGGTCCAGGAGTTTTATATGTCTATGGATGTCCGCAGATGGAAGCGCTTCTTTGTCGTTATCCAGAAGCGCTTCTCTAGTGTTCTTAAGAAGTTGTTCTCCAGTGTCCCTAAGAAGGGCTTCTTTAGTGTCACTACGAAGTACTTGAAGAGTTCCTTTAATTATTGGTAAACTAGGAATCTTCCTACCGACTTGTGTTTTTTAAAGCAAAGTTGAGGAACTGGAGCTGAAACTAAGTTTCTGCATGGTTTTAGAGAAATCTTATTTAAAAAAGAGTATATTATCTGATCATTACAAGTCAAAAGAACCCTATTTAAAATACAGTAAATAAGGTCATAGAGTAATTAGGGTTATATTCACTTTACTTCACCTCACTTTGATAGAACAAAATACGTTTTTTCATCTAAGAAAACTGGTTACGACTGAACTCATTAAAGTCGATATGTGTTTATACAGAGATAACGGCACTTGAAGGCTTCTTGGTCGTTTTTTTTACGATAAAGATTGTATAGCTCATACTAAATATGATATATGTACGAGTCTAGTATCATATCGAAGAGAATTCTAGTGGCTTTTAAATGAGTGCCTATTCACTCTCTTACTCCTCTTCGTTTGGGAGCTTACAGTTTTCAGAGCTTCGTTTGGAAGCTTACAATTTTGTTTTTTTTTTTACATAAATACGCAGATTTATCGAAAAAAGCTGTAACCAACATGCACTTTTCTTGCATAATTTGATGTAGCACATTTATCCACCTACTTCCTTTCATTTTCGTGATAATCTTTCTATGAACAGTGAAAATGAAAATTCCTGGAACAATAAGAAAGAATTTTATGTCGGTTCTATAAGGGTACGTAACTAAGATGATTTTCTGCTGGAAGTTTCAACATTTTCAAGGTGGAAAGGTTTTCAGGAGCACACGCTACCTACACTTCTTAAAGAGGTATCATTAGTCTTCAGAAACAAAATATTTCTGTAGATTTTTTTTGTTGTGTGGGCACTTTTTTAAGGTATCGCCTAAGCTCAGGCGACAACCCTATGATGCACACATGTGCGTCATGATAAAAAGCTCTCTCGCTGAGAAACCATTTTTACATAGAGTTTTTCACGAATGTTTGCAAACAAAATTCGGTCTCGAATGAATTGTCCATAATAATCGTAGATATTTCCCGGTACCCGGTAATTAACTACTACCCACTACAAAAAAGGCATCGCATTAAATTCGGTTCCCAGTAACTGCATTCAATATAAAATTGTAATTTCCATATTCGTGGCTTCCTAATTCTCTAAACGTTGATAAAATACAGGGGTTAATTTTATCAATGAACTTTTTTTCGTCTCGAATACCTCCAGAGCAAAAAATGATATCGACTCCGGATCAATTTCATTCGACGTATAATTGCATAATAATATTTGAATTGGCAGTTTGTTTTTAAAAACAATTAAACTTTCAAAAGCAAGACAAAATGGTCAAATGGGTAGTTTGGAGTGTGTGTAAGCCCCTGGCACCCAGTTTATTCCATTCTAATATCTACCCTGCAAAGCGAAACAAAATAGACTATGCAAAATTACCAATTGTTTTAATTAGCTTCCGTTTTCTTAAATTTTAAGAGGAAAAATCGCTGCCGGTCTAGCAAGCCGGCGGATTTATTTGTGTAAGCATTTGTATCTATAACTTTCGATGATCGCAAGTTATTTGTTGTGCGAGGATGTGAAGAAGATAAATACGATAGCAAAGAAAAATAAGGAGGGGATGTTGCATTAAGTGCACATGATTTATGAAAGCGATGAGTTCCTAAAAAATGTACAAAGCCTGCACAAATATATGACATAAATGTTGAATTTGTACATAAAGCTATCTTACACCTTTAAAATTTTCGTAAAAATAGCATGTGTACGTGAGGGTTAAATGAGGCCTTTCACATTAAATTAGACAAAACAAAATGTCTGTTTGCTGCACAGAAGGACATGCTTGACGTTGATCCGTAAGTAATCGATTTGTTGCGGTTTTTAGTGTCTTGTGTTTGGTACAGTACTTCGATATTGGCGTGCGATGCAGAACAATTAATCTGGAAACAGAATGGCATCGCTTCATTTCATTTCGTTTCAGTTGTCAAAGTTAAATCCATGTTAATATAGGGAATTAAACACAATGCGTCCGAATTCAACGAACTGAAATGCAACGAAAGCAGTTCGAATATTTTATATTTTCCAGAAGGAAACGATTTTATTCTGTTACGGCCAGCCATAGGAAGTTGTTGAGCGAACAGAATATGTAGCTGAAACTGATTCTGGCGCTGTTTAAAAAAAAGTGCCATTAATTCTGTTGGTACCTAGTTGCAGAATCGTCACCAGAGTGAGTGCCATTGCCAAACATAGAGACAGCACTAGGAGCCAGCGCACTATTCTATTCCAGCCTCTACTCTGCGTCTCCACAAATAAGAGAATTTAAAAATTAGCTTTGTTGGAAGTACATAAAGTTCTTTTTTCTTACAATTTTGAAAGAATGCCTACAAGTCTTCTTCTCGTATAACAAATCGTGACGTGAATTATACATACTAGCCGTTTAATTTTAATTGTCAAAATTATTAGCTTATTCTATATAAAACAAACGAGAAAATGTGTATTATTTTATTACTAAAAATGTTAATAACTTTCACTAAGTTAAAGTGCTATACAAACTAGTCAAGCTCCATAGCATACACATTTGACGTCACTAAGTGTTCTAATAGGATGAAGATAAAAAGGAAAGCGGTGATTGGAATATGAAATATAATCCTAGCTTGTTCCAATTCATTTGCTATTAGGCAGAAATTATTATAAATTGTATATTATTTCGATTGTAATCCATTTTATTTTAATTGTAAAGGTTATCAGCTTATTTTAAACAAAAAATAAAACGAGAAATGTGTGTTTTATTACTAAAAGCTATTCATACTTTTCATGAAATCAAGCGAAGTGTTATACAAACTAGTCAGACTCCAGGGAGTAGATATCTGATATCATTAACTATTCTAACTAGATGAAGACAAAGGCGAAGATTTGGAATAGAGGCCCTTAATTCTTATACAAAATAGACAAAGATTAAATAATATTAACAAAGAAGCGACAGAATAAGTTGGAAAATATTACAGTTATAAAAGTGGCCTGCCTCTTGTTTTAAAGGATACTTATTGTACACAGGACCTGATGTTCCCTCAATTTGCACCTTCAATTTCAAAGCGCGTTTTTTTCAGAGGTGTCCTCTGTAGGCCTAATCCTCCCATGCAAGCAAGTAGTAAAAAGACACCTGCAAAATATTTTACCTTGCAAAACAATGAAAAAGTTCCAATAAATCCATGTATTGCATACTTATCCGTGGCAAACACCAAAGTTACCCAGGAACGCAACCTCAAAGTAATGAACACAACCCCGAACTGATGCGGATCAGTGTTGCCATTATAAAATTTCAAGGAAAGCTCAATGAAACTCCATATAAAAAAAGTGGCTGAAATACGGAACCGGGAGCTTTCTTTGTATAATTAATATATAGATAACAAGCCAAAGACGAAATGTATGTATAATGTACGACCAAAACGAGACGAATTCGCAGTCCAGACAACTCTTTACGAATAAAGTGTGTCTTGACTAAATATTCGTCTCGTTTTCGTCTTACATAATAAGGCCCTTGGATTCGTAAAGGCCTTCAGTTAATCTGATTTTGTATGTTTAGATTTATTACTTCTATTGTCATTGTTAAGAAAGACATGGAGAAAAATACACTTTTATTGTAGGAAATTTGATATTCGTAAATTCAATTACGGATGGAAGAATATAGTCGCCTGAATGAGTACTCTACTTTGGCCGACGTCCAATAAAAATATAATTTTGAAATAAAGGCAGTAGGCTTATGTTTTTAAATCGCTATGACATCTGGAGCGTTCTCAGTGTGACAGAGATATACAATGGCGAATTTCATTACTTCAAGTTTAAGCAGAATAGTTTCAGGAATTTTATGCTAATTTCTAGGAAGAAAATTAGTTCATTATTGGACTCACGATTAAAATTTGGTAATATTCCCAATTAATTCCAGAAAAAATTGATATATATATATATATTTTTTTTTTATTTATTGTAAGTAATGAATTACATTTTTATAAAAAAAAAAGCGAAAAATATTTTTAATTATTTTAAAATAAATATTATTCTGCAATTTCTTTTCAGATGAATGAATGTGAAATATTGCGATTTTTAATCAATCAAGTAGGCTTCCATACATGAAAAGAGATTTTGTTTTCAATTTATTTGAGCAGTCACGATCGAACTTCCGTGAAAATAGCATAAAATTTAAGAAAAGTGCATATAAAATATTGTACCATAAATAGTCATCTAATAAAAAGTTTTAAATATAGCAGAAAATTGTTTTTATTATCGGTAATTACTAAAGCCGGTATTTTTGTTTGAATAATCTTAGAAGCTCCGTTCTTGTGGGTTTGTTTAACTAACCGGATTTTCTATCTCTTTCAGACTAACTTTCTGATTAGTACGGAACCACAGATTGTGATGTATCTATTGAGCTGACTGTTTGCAAGTGTTAGTTGAAATTGGTAAGTAAAAAATTACTTAATTGGAGTAATCCCATAAATTTTCATTTGGAAATTTTTGGTTTAACAAAGCTCTGAGATTATGTCCTGAGTTCGAAATATCAGCCGCTTATTTTGAAAATGGGGTAAGTCATATTTTTCAATTTTAGCAAAAATCGAAATGTAAATGTAATTTAAGTCCTTTAAAATAAATTTTTGCTAAGGTTGTAAAAATGTACTTATCCCACTTTCAGAGTAAACGGCTCATATAATGTTTGGATAACTCAATTATGGAATTTGTTTAAAAAATTAACATTTATGTCTGGGATAGACTGTGACCTCTAAGAAAATCTCTGACGTCAAAATTATGAAATTCTCAACTAATTGTGTTGTCATAAACATTCTTAAATATCACAGCCTTAGGTTTAGTAACAATCAAATCTATAATCGGAGATTCGTTAGAATATAAAACTAAAAAAAACAGCAAATTGTGTAGTTTAAATTTTAATCTCGATTCAGCTATATATGTACACTACTTCAGAAATTTTGGGTAATAGCACTTGAATTTTGTTCCTTTTGGATTTTTTAGTGGTACAAAGAAATTTCTTTGCGAGTTTGTCATCAATCTTATGTTCTGGAAGAGTTCGAATTTTAATTTACCAAGTTGCATGGTATTACGGTGGTGACATTCTCTTATATTGATTCGTTTTAGACTCTTATAATAGGGCTCATAATTGCACGTGGAATGCCCCCGTGTAAGCTAATATTTAATTATAGTGCAACGTTTGTGACCATTTACGTTATTTGATTTGAATAACTTCTTCCAGAAAAGGTACAAATCAATGTTGGGTTGTTCATATAAATTTGTGAAAATTTGGATCATTAATAATTTTATGAGTGACTATGATTGAACTGCTATTTTACAAAACTTACAACTGAGAAAAAAGTTTTGAATAGATCGTATTTTGTTACTGTGTACTGTGACTTGTATGTGTGTATGTATGCTAACCTTAAGCTAAAAGTGATTATTGTGAAGTATGAATTTGTCTTCTTGTTATATTGTAAGGATAAAAGTGGAATAAAATAATTAATATTACATTCTGCATTTTTTTTATTTATTGAAAATTTAACTTTTTGATAAGGGTATGTATGCACCACAAACATTAGAAAGGATTATTCGTGAAATTTTTCTCGTTTAACATAATTTGATATATGTATTATGAAGATTGGTCGATCTGGCAATAAACCGAACTTGATTTCTAATTGCGGTAGTTTGCACAAAAAACTCTGTAACCTGTTTATTTATTATGGACCTTCCATCTATCTAGTTGTAACGATATAATTAAACGAGCCCATTACGACTCTATTGCCCGGTTTTCCAGTTAAAGTTTAAACTTCGTTTAACGCTATCTACAGTTTAAACTGACGTGTAAAATAAAATGGTGTTTTTCAGTATTGGTTTAAACCCAACCAACAGTTTAAACGGAGTTTAACTTAAACGGCCGCATTTGTTGGTTTAAACTGAGATTTTCTATGCAATCAATCGTTCTTCAAGAGATTTTGAGGTGCAAATTGTATTATATTAAATTAATAAAATGAATTCGGTTTTTGAAGATTTAAATGATGAGGAATATGTCTCTATTATTATTTATTCAACTCGAACAAGAGAAAATCGTTTGAGACCGAATCTAAATCAAATAGCACATAAAAATTGAAAATAAAACAAATTGGTGAGGAAAAGATTGAATATTCATTAAGGGAAAATTAGTAGTGGCAAAGTTTGTAAAAGAGCTAGCTCAGCTCATTTCAGCTCAGAAATTTGAGCTCACATTTGAGCTAGTTCAGTGCAATGCGCTTCTTCGAATTTGAGCTAACTCAATCTTCTAAGCTATAATGAGCTGAACTAGCTGTTACAAATATCTTCTGTTGACAGAATATTTTCTTTCTCCTACCTAGCTCTAAGTTCCCATGTGAATGCTAGAAAAATATTATGGAAGGAAGCAGATGGGTTAATTATAACATAATTGCTTTCAATTCCAATGCAGAATGTGCGACTGAGCAGCTTATAACTGATTCCAGTACTACACATTTTACGCCTAATAATTTTTATTTCTTTTGTGGCAAATTAGCACATGTACTATTCACAAACAACGCATTAAGTTCATCAGGATCAAAACCTGTGCAAGCAGAGGCATTCGAAGTAATTCCAGCATCTTTTATGTTTTCCACAAGGTTTTCGACGGTAGACACGGATCAAGCTTGCAACTCCTATTTACGTTGCCTATACGAATTGCAGAAGTAGTGATATTTTGCAGTCTTCTATAGCTTCTTTCCAAGTCTGAACCACCAAATCTGAATATCTCGAGAACCAGATGGGATATCGGTATGTGTTTGGCCTAAAATGAAAGCGAGATGCATTTCCTAGGCGGAAATGCGGTCTATGCTACAATACGTCAATCCTGACTAGTAATAATTTCAGATAAATAAATAGCTTCACAAATATCTTGTGCCTTATAATATTCTATTTCACAATATAGTAATAGATAACAAGTCCCCTTAATTTTTCGAACGTGAGATTTCATAAAATATTATGATTCCTTGAATATCTGAATCTTTTGAAAATTCGAATCCCTTGAATATGCAAATCTTTC
>QYTT01091242.1:23948-36112 GCA_006980735.1 Dasypogon diadema
TGCTGCATAGGAAGAAAACAGGTAGAAAGAATTTCTATAAAACTTCTAGCTGGCGTGTTTTATCTCTTTTCGTCGTTTATAGAATATATAGGTAGAACTGACATTGTCCCGTTTCTTAACCCTCTTACGACCTTGCAATTTTTTATGTACCGGCAAAACCCCCGGGATATTTACTTAACAAGCCATGAAGTAGAAATTATCTATGTGAAGGTATAGGCCCTCGAATTCACTCAAATTACATTGATTCTTATGGACCACACGATAAAACTTTTTCTTCATCACTTGATGGTGCCTAAACTATTCATTCTACGGCAAAATTATCTTCTAAGCAATTAAAGCCCGGTTCTTTACCTTTCTAACGATATAAAATTTAATATGTCTTGCCGAACAAAATTGCATAAAATTTTCAGTCCAAACGAAACTAACCATTTTTTGCTTATATACCAGCGGCAGCCAGCAGAAAGCGAGTCAGAGCTCACGGTCCGTTGTCAGTGCAGATACAAGAAAAATTGTTAGAGTTTAGTTCAAATGCGAAAATGTGTATAATAATGACTTATATGCCATAATTATTTTTACATCAATAGAATGTAGATATATTAGACTTAAAATTCCTAGAAGACTATTTTTAAGTAGGAAGGATAGTTGCGGAGTTACGCCAGTTTCAACTAAAAAAATTTCTGTTCTCCCGTAAGAATCAATGCAATTTGATCTGAATTTAGGGCCTACACCTCCTCGTAGTTGTGTGCGTTATTTTCTCTGGTTCACGGCTTGTAAGAGAATCTCGGAGGTTTTGGTACCGGCCAAAAATACCTTGGAAAATATGCAATAATGTTAGTAGTTAGTACTTTGTTGAAAGTGCATTTAGTGCATTGTTCTAAAAATTCATGATAAAAAGCAAAATATTTTACCAAATTTAAAAAATTGTTATTAAGAAATTTTTGTTATTACTGATATCTCGAAAACTAGATACAATATCAGTACGTGTGCTGCCCTCGTTAGGACACCCTGGGCGTATCTGCAAATTTTCCAAAAATGAAACTGGGGCAATTTCGTCAACGTTAAGTTGTGTTTCAATCCTTTTGGTAAGCTTAAAAGTCGTTACGCGCAGTAACCTCCCTGTCGCCAGGCCACCACCCCCGGAACCGTCGTTAGACATTACTTACATTACATTACAAAATGTCACCACCTCGTTCGGGTGCTCTCGGCAGAGGTGCCCAGGGCTCCATACTGGGACATATGGAACTACACATATGACTGGATCCTACGTGTGGAAATGCCGGAGGGGTCTTTCCTGGTTGGGTACGCTGTCGACATCGTGGCGGAAGGGTGGATAACGCAGCTGCGGTAGTGGCGGCGCTGAGCAGGGTCATGGCCAACACTGTTGGCCCAAGGCCTGCAAAAGGTGGCTGTTGCTCCGTACCTCCGAGTCTGTCATGTTGTACGGCGCCGTGGTCTGGGCCGATGCGCTGCGGTACGAAAAGTATATATGTATGGAAGAACGAGAAACAGTGAAAAACCATATTATATTGGAATCTCTTGAGTTTAAAACAAAGTGTTTAAGTGTATATGATAAGGTATGCGCCAGGTGTTTTACAGATGCCTGTAAAAGCACTAAAATACTGTGTGTTCATGGAGGTACTACCTACACACATACACCGCCATTAACGTCTTTTGGGGCTTTTAAGGAAGATATTGAATACTCAACAGATAATGAGACTAGAAATTCTTCCAAACACGAAGATTTGGCGAAAATCAAACGATCAGAAAATCCAAAATGTGTATGTTTGAACATAAGACGAACAGCGAATACCCAAGGAGCAGGTATTGTTTGTAAAGAGAATAGCTGTGGGTTAAAAGTAATTTCTCCACAAAAAGGTGTCAATTTTTAATAGATTAAGTATTGTTAATACCTTTGAAAATTCCAGCTCCGACCTAGGTTTCTCAATCGAACTCAACATAAGTTAGTCTTTTTTGAACGGTTTTGGTAATTTTATATTCTGATAGATAACTGACGTAATTAAATGCTTTTATTGATTTTACGTAAAATGTGTACGTGGTAAAAGGGTTCTTTATCCACTGTCCAAAATTTGTTTTCAATTTGAAAGTTGACATCCATATTAAAATGTCGGTGGCCAGATCATGCACGTCTGAGCATTTAACAGATCTTCTTATATTATGTGTTCATTCATAACGTCTGCAATGATATACGAATTCTTATACAATAGTCCTGGCACACATCTTCAAAAGTGTACTATCCTTGGATACAATATAATACAACAAATGTTCTTAGTTGATACTGCCAAAGCCAATGCATGGATTGTAGGTTGTTGTGCGTATGTTACCTCAGTTATTTGGTGCTTGGCATATAGCAGACATATTTAGGGATAAATTAGAATTATAGAAGTTCAACTTAAAGAAGTTCCACTATATATAAGAAATTATGTTACACCTGCTCCAAATAAATGTGAATTTAAAGTAAATTCTACTTACATAACCTGGAGGCGCATATTAACTTTGTGTTTCTACTTTTTCAGACTGCATCAAACGAAATGCAGCAAGGTACAACTGAAGGATCTGCACCGATTGCTGTATGTAACGCTACCACAAACATTTTCGTAATACACCGAATTTTTAAATTTGTTATTACAGACTGGAATAATGCAAAAAATGGATGCGAAGGAGCCGCCGCCACGCATCGAACCTACAATTGAACCCGTCAATGGCATTGTACAACCACCAGTTGTACCACCGCCAGAACGTCCAGGCCGAAATACAAATCAGTTACAGTACCTTCTGAAAACAGTTATGAAGGCTGTGTGGAAGCATCAGTTTTCATGGCCGTTTCAGCAGCCCGTTGATGCAAAGAAATTAAATCTTCCCGACTATCACAAAATCATAAAACAACCCATGGATCTGGGAACAATTAAAAAACGTCTTGAGAACAATTACTACTGGACATCAAAAGAATGCATTCAAGACTTTAATACGATGTTTACCAATTGTTACGTATATAACAAACCTGGCGAAGATGTTGTTGTGATGGCGCAAACGTTAGAAAAGCTTTTCTTGACAAAAATCGAGGCTATGCCGAAAGAAGAAGTTGAATTAGAACCTCAAACTCCAAAAGGTGGAAAAAAGAAACCTCGTGGCCCTGCTGGACCGCCGGGAACGCTGGTTGCTGGAGCCCGAGGACGGCCTAGTTCAGCTCTAAGTGGTACAGTGTCGTCTACTGGTCCTGTGACACCAATAGGAACGACAACTGTGCCAATAATTCCGCCAATTGGCACCGTTCCTCCTCAAACTGTTCCCGGAAGCACAAACACAACAACAACGGCAGTTGGTGGCACAACAGTGCCAACAATTGCAAGTGTTGGTGGTGCTGTACCGCCAATAGCAGGAGCAAATGTCGCGCACAACTCATTACCTGGAGCACCCGGTGCCGCTCAACCTATAGTTGTTAATTCTGGTATTGTTGGCGGACCGCAGGGGCCTGGAACAACTGCAACAGCCCCTCCTTATCATGTAAATAGTACACAATCTGCAGCCTTAGATGCAGTTATACCTCCTCAGCAACCGGCCAAAATGAAAAAAGGTGTTAAAAGAAAGGCAGATACAACAACGCCAACTGCTACAGCATTTGAGTCGCCGTATACCCCAATGGATTCAAAAAGTGCAAAAATAGCAACCAGACGCGAATCTGGACGACAGGTAAATAAGGTAGGCGGTGGTGTGTTAAATATTTTAGCATTAAGGCCCTGCATTTTTCACAATCTATTTTGCTGGTCCTTAAATCGCTTAGCACCGTCCGCTTTTTTCTGTTTTCAACTTTCAGATAATTTTGCAAGTCTCTAAATATATCACATATATTTTAAAGTAATTCTGTTTTGTTTCGATCTAGGAATTGACACCATTCCAAACATCATCGTATCCAATGTCTCCATTAACAGGAGCGCCACCAGGTGCCCCGAAGAATAAAGAGAAACTTTCTGATGCTCTTAAGTCATGCAATGAAATTCTTAAAGAACTCTTTTCGAAAAAACACTCTGGCTATGCGTGGCCATTTTATAAGCCAGTTGACGCAGAACTACTTGGTCTTCATGACTATCACGACATAATTAAGAAGCCAATGGATTTAGGAACAGTGAAGCGGAAAATGGACAATCGAGAATATAAAAGCGCGCCAGAGTTTGCGGCTGATGTCAGATTAATATTTACAAATTGCTATAAATATAATCCTCCGGATCATGACGTTGTTGCCATGGGAAGGAAGTTACAAGATGTATTTGAGATGCGTTATGCAAATATTCCAGATGAGCCTGTTACCAATGCTGCGTACAGTAAAAATGAAAGTGATTCATCATCTGATGAATCTAGCGATTCTGAAATGGAATCTAATTCTGATGAAGAACGTAATGCTAAGTTAAAAGTACTTGAAGCAAAGTTATTGGAGTTGCAAGAAGAAATGAGAAAACTGATGGAAGAAGGATCCGTTAAGAAAAAAGCAAAGAAAAAGATGAAAGAGAAGAAAAAGGCCGCCGCAGCTGCTGCTGCTGGTCTTGTAGGGGTACCTGGTGCTCCTAGTGATCTCAAAGGTCCAAGTGAATTACATGGCCATGCTATTGCTCACGGGGCACCTGCGAAAGGATTAGCGACTGGAGCGGCTGGTATAAATCCAACAACGTTAACAGGAGCTGGCACAGTTAGTGGAGCTGCTGCGGGTGCAGCAGTTGCTGCAAATAGCAAAGGTGCTAAAGTAAAAGGACAAAGAGGGCCTAAACCTGGCGCACCAAATGCAGGTCAAACAAGTAAACGTGCGAAATCATCGACTACGACGCCTGGCGGGGCTCCTCGTGGTCCAGGTAAAAAGAAACCTAGCCAAACTTTAAATTTCGATTCAGAAGAAGAAGACACTGCTAAGCCAATGTCCTACGATGAAAAGCGGCAGCTGTCGTTGGATATAAACAAATTACCAGGTATGGTATGGTTTCATACAACCTTGTTTCATTTCACTTTAAATCAGTATGTCATTATTATTTACATTTCGACATTTTGAATCGATATTTAATAATTTTTTATAATATTTCTTCGTAGGGGATAAATTAGGACGAGTTGTTCATATTATTCAAAGTAGAGAACCATCTTTAAGGGACTCAAATCCGGATGAAATCGAAATTGATTTCGAAACTCTTAAGCCGTCAACTCTACGAGAACTGGAGAGCTATGTTGCATCATGCCTTCGTAAAAAAACTCGTAAGCCTTACTGTAAGTTTATCCCAATGACACACACTACTAAAGTAAATAAAATCGGAATAAAGTCGAGAAGATTTTGTTTCGAATGGAAAACTGTTAAAATCTTCAGTTTAATTGCGGAGAAAAAGATGAGAGAAACGCGCTGCTACAGGACTATTTTAATTAAAATTTCTTTCACTTTGCTCTTCTCACTGTTTTTTTATAATTTTATTGTTCACAAAAATCATATTTTGTTGTGTTTGTCGTAAATAACACATTATTTTTAATATGTTCTTAGAGGCACGTTTTGTTTTATGACATAAATATATTTTTATGTATTTGTAATTTCTCCTCATTAATTTTATTTCACACTATAGAAGTCTTGGATTGTTACACTTTGCACCAACGGCTAAAATATTGTAACTAACATAGATTGTAGTTTGGAACAACAGTTTCTTTTTTTTTTGTAAATTCAAATTTGTTAGCGAAAATCGTTTAGGCGGACACTGGTGCAATTTATTTTATGTTGTTTAGAGTGTATGACATAAGAATAATATTGAAATTTAGAATATTCTTGTTATTGTAAATAAGAACTGGTTTGAAAATCACTCTTCGAGGCAGGTAAAGAATACTAATGAGTATTGCTGAGTTCTTCCTTCTTCCTTCTGGTGCTTGAATTTGAATTGAGCTACTCAGTGTACACTTCAGTACAATTTTAAGATTTTCAATAACGAAATAATTCCAATATATAAAATGAGATCCTCATAATGCTTTAAACTGTTATTATTTTAGTCGAGTATACGGAATTTGAAATGCATTTCTTATGTGATTACTTCAAATATTCCGATTTATTTTAATACTAAAAGATGCAGCTCTTCAAAGAGGTGTCACAAATTGAAAAATCTCCATCTCTTCAATTATAAATAACACCAAATTAGCCTACACAGCTCACGCTTCGCTTTTCTAGCTTTACCACTCGTGGCACTATTAACCCATACGAGTCGGGATGGCGCACCGTGGTTTAAAGCCATAAAGAAATTCATTTGTTAACTCACTTAAGAACGAGCTTTTTAGAAGCATTCGTGAGAAAATTCTATATAAAAATGCGTTTGCAGAGAGAGAGACCTCTTTGTCATGGCGCACGCGGTGTGTTATCCCATTTCAAATGGGCTAATAGATTCAGTGGTTGATAGAAAAACTTTCGTGAGAAAAATATATGTAGATACATTTAGCAAGAGAAAGCTTAAAAGCTTCTTGCATATCTGCCTGATTGGCAGGGAAGTCACTTCGTTAGGGTATAGCGTTATTTTTCCTTAATATACCGTTTTTAGTCTTCTGTTGTTACCAATAATGTTGTTTTAGGCAGGGTTCGGAAGCGCACACTCATGTGCGCACGTAATCGACTTATGTGCAATATACAACTCACAGCTCGTGAGTAATTTGGTAAAAACTCGTGTGCATGTGCGTTTTTAAAATGCGTGTGATGTCGCACACGCTCACGTGCGTTGGGATTGTGCGGTCTCTATCTGCTCATGTGTGCACATGAGTTGTTAGCTTAAAGCTCATGTGCGCACGTCAGTGGTTAAAACTCATACGCCTTAAATTCTAATGACTAAGAACAGGCATATACCTACTTAGATAAATATGTTAAAAATGCTTAAATCTTATGAATAGTCACAACGAAAGAGTTTCCATACGTTTCGGAGCACGATTTAATTATGTTGACATAGTTAAAAATGATTTGATCAGAAATCAGCGGAGATATGCCTGTTGCACAGGGATGATTGATAATGTGCAAAAAGTGATCATTATTTGTATGGCTCAAATCTGAGGGTTAAAATACATTTTCTAAGTAAAAAGCAAACATATTACAACTCTCGTACGTGTCATTGCTAGAATGCCCCTCGAAAATCGTAGAAGTATTGCTGTCAACTTTCTACGCCTTGCTTGGTTCTATCAATTTTCTGATCTCTTGAGAATTTATATCTTTCCTTCACTTGTAGAGTCCGCCTGTAATTAAAACCTAATTTGCATTTTGTATTTTATAATAAATAATACTTTAAAAGCCTCTTGACCTTATTTTCCTCTTGGCGTATTCGCTTTGGGCATACTGGCTGAAGATTTTTGTATAAATTTATTCTTTTCATTTGGTTTTCAACAAATTGTTGATAATATCTGGAGCTATGTGCCACCGGCTGGTCATCCTTGGAGCTTGGAGTTTTTCTTGATGTTCTAATGACTGAATTTTATGTGTGAATGAGAAGGTAGACAAGCTATGACGACTTGATTTTCTTTAGCCATATGTATTTCAGGAATCCATTAGTGACTATCGAGGGTAAAAGAAGCCCGGATTATTCTCACTCGGCTTTGCATACAATATAAAATGTGGTCTTCTTTGATCATTTCCTGATAAAATATTTGCTTAATAAGGTGAAATAATCCTAATATATCTCATTTTAGGACATTCAAGATTTAGGGTCGTAACATATTTTTTGGTTTTTAAGTCTTTGTTTAAAAAATTTAGAAATTCCAGTTTCTCACTACATATTTATCGTCTACAAAAATAATAATGAAATATTACACTCAGTAAAATTATGAAATTCCTTTTGAAGCAGACTTGATCGCTTGATATCGTGCCGAGAATTGCACGCGATGTCAATACCATCTACTTATTATGAGGAAAATTAAAAGTTACGCAACTTTTTATCGTTTTTTATCGGGAAAGATAGCAAAAAGGCGCTTTCCCAGATTCGGCGTTTATCTCATAATAGGTTGCTTTCCTCTAGTAAAAAAATTTAATAGAAAATAAAAAAAGAAGGTATAATTAGTTTAAACCAATTATATAATACTCTTGATATAAGGAAGAAAAGAAAGCAATGAGGATGTAGCAGATTGTCCGTGGCTTCTTATATATTCGTAGATGACTTGCAAACTTCCTGGTCATCTCACTGTCTTCTGGGCGCGCCCTTCAACATTGCACTAATGCCGGTGGAAAAGCTTTTAGTACATATAAAAAATATGAACGAGGGTAGAATGTACGTTAAAATAATATTTGGAATAATCTTACTTTTTTACATACAATTTTGTAGAACACGAGGGTTTTCAGAGTAGAATAGAACAACAAAACTTATGTGAAAATACTGCAGATATAATAAAATAGTACCTAAGCTCAGGTTGTCCCCTGAGCACACAACAGTTTAGGCGGAGGGAAATTAGTTAAGAAAAGATTGGGAAATTTTTAACCTGACAAATGTTGCAAGTGAGCCACAATTTGGTACCCAGATAAATCGACGCGCCCTAAGCAGGATTGGAATCCACGTCGCCCACAAAGAAAAAAACCTGCATGCGCCTCAGTCCGCTTGGGTTTGCCCATTTTCGAAATTGATTTTATGATTTTAACCAAATCAATTTCATGACATTCAATTAGAAATTTGAGAAAAGAAATTTGAGAAAACTTATCACAGGCTAGGGCGTCCTTTGCTGAACTTTAACTGCTAATAATTTCTTTGATAAGTATTTATATAATAAGCATTTATTAAGTAAATGATTTTTATTAAAAGTAGAACAGTTTGGAAATATAATGTTGCTTTTGACATGTAAGATGCAAGAAATTCGCTACGTTCAGCAGAGATTTACTTTTTATACAAAATGATGGACTATATTGTAAACGTTATTTTTTAAGTAAAATTCATAATTGCGCGTAAATTAAAACGGCGTTATTTGGGAGTGTCCCAATTTATAAATCGCGTTATACAAAACTCCGTTATACAAAGCTGCGCTATACGTGTGTTAGCTGTTTTCTTCCAGGAATGTGACAATTGTTTAAATTACCTTCCTGGAGATTTTGTAAACAATTCATAAGTTGTTGTTAATTAAGTCTATCGTAGCTACTTTTGGTTCTTGCTGTGCTTTGTTTTTTATTTCATTTCAATGTTTCCCAGATTTTGTATTACACCCAATAAATATTGTTAGCTGAGTAGTGGAATAACGGTTTAACAAGAAAAATTGGTACTGCGATGTTTTCTCTGTTAATGTTGATTTAGCATAGTTTCAGCTATTTCACGAAGTTTATTTTTCTTACTATTCCGTTTTGTCTTTTTTATCTATTCGTGTAAATTGCTCCACAGAGTCTGTGCCAATTAATAGTTTTTCTTGTATTAAGTTGCCGGTCATTTCCCGCAAATTGATAAAAGTGAATTTATCAGCTTTTACATGTTTGCTCCTCAATTACTAAAATTTATAACTGTACCTATTTGAACTGATGTTTTAACGAGTGTCGGAAATTTTGGAATACGAACTTTAAAACCATTTATATTGTGGTGTTCTCCAAGCGCGGAATAAACTGGGAGCAGCCACTTAGGCTATTACTTCTTAGGAACAGCTCGTGAGTTTTAACTCCTATATGCTGGTATGAATTGGAGCTACTACTTTGCAGCACAACTTCAAAATAACAAGTCCAGTTGTTGGTTAGAATAAATTACTTTTATTAAATTTTTATATTTCCATTAATCGATAATCAATAATTACTACTCTACACGAAGACCTAGCTATCCCTTAATCAGCTCATGCGGCCACTTCGAAACAGCTGACTTGGGCGACCCTAGCATGGGAGCCAAAAGCAGAGCCGCCTTGCTGCCGCGGGGAATGACTCAAACAAGGTAGCAACCTAATCCCTCTCGTGCGCCGCTTAATAGGCCGCACGTTCATTCACTAAGTGTTGCTAACTTGCGCTTTTAATTGGCGCAGGGTGTGATGACCGCGTGCGGTTGGACGAAATGCTAAGCGCTTTGTTTACTTAGGGAAAGTTTGCTTATGAGGCATTTGTTTGTTCTTGAATTTTGCGTACTCTGTTGCCGAGGCTGTTGGCCTTGATCTTGAACACTAAGTTTAGAACATCATAGTATATGTGTGATTAAAAATTTTAGAATGTACACATATATCTGGTTAGGAAGGAGATGCGTAAAAAATTCCGTAAAATAAAGAAAAATTAATTTAAAAGAAAGATATGTGCTCAAATATCTTTCAAAGTGTACTTTGGTCTCTTTTACAAAATAGGATCACGTAAAAGCAAGTAAAACGCGTAAAAAACGACGTTAAAGTAAATCGCGTATAAAAAGGTTGCATAAAAAGAGGCCCGGTTGTGCACTATTTATTAATACATTTTTGGAAGAGGAGAAAATCTATTTGATTGGAATTTTATTACGAATGTGGGCCAACCTATTTTGGTGAGTTAACTGTATTAACTACATATTTGGGGAAGTTCTGTTAGAATCCTCATAAGTAAGAAATTATGATGATATTGCAAATCTTATATTACAAATTTTTTCATTTAATATAAAAAATAGTACTTTAGCTCTTTCTTGTATGTAGATTAAGATAAATTGATAAATAAAGCCCCAATAACGTGCCTCTAGAATCTAAATAGTAATGAGTGGAAGAGCTCTATTTTTAAGATTTCTTCAGAAAATGCAAACAAAAACAAAACGAAGGACAACGCACAGAAAAATTTCAAAACACAAATTTAAATATGGCGTATTATTCAAATAGTAGTGACTGTGTTAATTGGATGAACTAAGCACAAATACTTGGCATGGTAGTCGTTGTTTTATATATATATATATATTTTAATAATTTTGTGTGCTCATAACTGTAGTAAAATTACGAAAAGTAATATTTAATTGGGTGGAGGAAAATTTAAAGCTCAGTTGAAATTATTCGCCACTATTCTTAATAAATTTCAGTTAGCTGCAAGAAATTGAATTTGAATTCACAGGGTAAATTGTAAATTATATCAAGTATTTTATTAAATATAGAGAACGCTGTCCTAAATGTTTGTGAATGCAGCAAGCAGTGTAAATGCATTTCCTGTGGGATCGTTTCAGAATTCAATATTTTGCAGTCGACGTTATAACTCAAAAAGTGGTGTCGTATTTTTAGTATAGATCTCTCTCTAGCCTGACGGTAGGGAACGTGTTAAATTATTTCGTTTTCCAAAGATATTATTTTTAGTTGAAATATTTAATTCATTAGTAATATTTTTAAATATTGGCTTTTATTGTTGTGGCGAATATTCCTCTTCGTGAGCTCGTGTGCATTTTGATTTTACAAAAATTAATGCTTTTTGAATCATTCAAATATCATTTGAGTACAATATTAAATTTTTGTGTGATTGTGTCAAAAACGCAAATTTAAATAAGTATACAAATCTACTTTATAAGCGTTTTTGTGTATTATATAAAATTGATCTTGAGGTCACTTCAAATAAATTTAGTAATTCTTCATTTATAATCAGCAAAATCAAATGCTTTTAAAATGAAAATTTGCAACTAATAACGATCAAGGACTCATCAGAAATACTCTTACGCAATTGCTGAATTTTATCCATATGAGGTTTTTTCGAAAATGTAATTTGGTCGTCAAACTGCAAAAGATAGTTGTGCTGTTAAGGTTGTTGCAATAGTGTCTTTTTCTAAGCAATATATTATTTACTATGAAATAATGTTGAATAATATTGATGAGGCAATATTTTATAGCGCTAGATACGTAATTCATAACATTTTCGTGGTATTCAATTTCTTAGTTAAACTCAATAATTTCAACGTATTTATACAGACATTTTCGTAAATTATTTATGATGGGCCTTGTGTAAATAGACAAAAGTTTAAAATTAAAAAAAACTGAGTTAAGAGTTTTTCTAGTTAGGCTGATAGCTTATGCTT
Organism: Dasypogon diadema; assembly: GCA_006980735.1. Lineage (NCBI taxonomy): Eukaryota > Metazoa > Arthropoda > Insecta > Diptera > Asilidae > Dasypogon > Dasypogon diadema. The sequence continues at coordinate 35,897 of QYTT01091242.1, forward strand.
ATCTTATTTCGCAAAATTTATCAAAAACAAGAATCTACTTTGTAAACTAAAGTTTTAAGCTTTTTATCTATCAGGAATAATTTAGGAATTAGGGAAGACTAGGCTACACAAGAAGTTTTAAGAAACAGAGATCATGAACCCTTGGCGAAATTTGAATCTTAAAATTCAACTTTTTTATTTTAATATAATAAGTATGTAGTAAATTGCTCGCGGCTG